>JAECUM010069222.1:0-16192 GCA_016617855.1 Megalonaias nervosa
ATAATAATATTTATTTAGAATGAGATTATAATAATATTTATTTTTATTCTGATAATAATATTTATTCAGAATCAGATTATAATAATATTTATTTAGAATGAGATTATAATAATATTTATTTTTATTCTGATAATAATATTTATTCAGAATCAGATTATAATAATATTTATTTAGAATGAGATTATAATAATATTTATTTTTATTCTGATAATAATATTTATTCAGAATCAGATTATAATAATATTTATTTTATTCAGATTATAATAATATTTATTTTTATTCAGATTATAATAATATTTATTTTTATTCAGATTATAATAATATTTATTTTTATTCAGATTCTATTTGGTCAGAATCAGAATATAATATTCATTTTATTCTGATAATGATATTTATTCTGAATCAGATAGTAATATTTAATTTTATTCTGATAATAATTTTTCTTCTGAATCAGATTGTAATAATATTTATTTTTATTCTGATAATAATATTTATTCTGATTCAGATTGTAATATTTATTCTGATAATATTTATTCTGAATCAGATTATAATAATATTTATTTTTATACTGATAATAATATTTACTCAGAATCAGATTGTAATAATATTTATTTTTATTCTGATAAAAATATTTATTCTGAATCAGATTACAATAATATTTATTTTTTTTCTGATAATGATATTTACTCAGAATCAGATTGTAATATTTATTCTGATAATAATATTTACGCAGAATCAGATTGTAATATTTATTTTGATAACAATATTTACTCAGAATCAGATTGTAATATTATTTATTTTTATTCTGAAAATAATATTTATTTTTTCTGAATCAGATTTAATGTAAGAATGTGAACCTGATCTCTATCACATAAAACTGTAATAATATGTTCTCGTTAACTGTTGTATTGTTCTACGAACGCACATACAGATTAATACTCAAAACTTCATTCTGCAAATCCAGAAGGTGTCCTGTCTGGTCAGTAAGTTTAAAATGTATCCTTGATAACAGTGGACTATGACATCGTAGATAAACAGGATTAATTAGTTCTGATACAATCAAATATCCTGGTGGGACTTGAGGGGTAAATGAGTATACGATGTATCTCTGCTAGGTTTGATTGGATTGTTCAACGTCTACTTGATAACTGCCATCAATGACGTCACAAACAAGATTGACACCAATCGCTGTTGTTATATTTACAATGCCCGGCGAGACATGGCGGCCTCCACCGTATTGATCATTATTGTATCTGAGAATAGTTGGTGGTGGGGTTATTTTTCTCCATGATTCAAGAATTCGTGAAAAGAATTAATTGATATCAACAAAATTAGGAGTTTTCATTAACGATGTAAGATTATTGATTATATCTTGAATGCGTGTACCATGTTGAGGAAACATTTTATACTGTACATTTTTAGCTAAAACATGTTTGATGTAATTAAAATCTGAGATAATCTGATTTAAGTGATGAATTGTTTCAATGATGTTGTTTTTTTGTGTCCTCGTTGTAGTGTTGTATTATGCTGGTGATTAAATTTTTAACATCAACGGAAACTCGATCAAATTCATCATTCATTACTTTATTTATATCAATGATGGATTGTTCATTAATTTCGAAAACAACAGTAAATATACTTAATAAAATTTTTCCTAAGCTGGGAATTTTTTCATTGCCATCAATAAAATATTCATCAACTGTCTATGGATATAGATTTCTATATTCTGGAACTTTTATAAATATTCGTTTATCTGTAATAAAATCAGATCGTTTTGGTTCCATTGGTCCCTCATATACCGGTGGAATATCAAACCAACCTAACACGGTTCTAATCGATGATTGATATATGTCTACGGCATAATCTGGAGAATATACTTCAATCGCCGCAGATAGTTTTGGTTCGTGAACAGTAATGGCTATCTTGGATTCTTTGCCAGTGATCGATTTAATCCGGCACTGGAATTCCTCAATGACCTGTTCAATTTGATAACTGCCTGTTGGAATACTGACTACTTGCCAATCTGGTGTTCTATCGTCGCGGTTTTTATTTGCAAATACTAATGAATTGTTTGGTTGTAGTCTACCAAATGATTTTGATCTGATATTTGGCCAACTGTAATAAACTCGCAATTGTGCTAGTGCTATTTCTTTGGCTGGAATTGCAGTTGGAAAATTCACGCTGAATTCAGGATTAGTTAAACTCACTGATATCATTGTGGTTTTTGGCGGTGCTGTATTAGTGACGAATTGTTATAGTAATTCGTTTGACATTATTAATAAATGGGGATTTTAAATCAAGGTAACCCTGATAAAACCCTGATTCATAAATCAGGAACATTTCTGCGAATTTCTGACCTGATATTATCCCGTCGCAGAGCACTGATGATATCAATGATGATAATTTGGCGTGTGCTTGTGTTGCCGCTGATAGTAACATTTGATATTCATGTAATTTATCAGCCACACATGTAGTTATCTTTTTTGCAATTATATGAAGAACACCAGCAATTGTTGTTGCGGTTGAAACACAAATTGTTACAACTGCTGGCGATGCCATTGTTACAGCTGATAGTAATACACCGATTCCAGCGACAACGACAGATGCAGAATAAACAATTATTTCAGTAACAACGACACGTCTACGATATGTTTTTATTTTTACTGTATACTCATCTATAATATTTTTCAGTTGGGTCTGTAACAAACACGCTTGTTTGTATCTGCACTTATTTGCCGACATGTATACTCACTATTAAGTAATCAATTGAGGTGTTTCGGCGACAAATTCTAGACATCACTAGTAGGACGCTGAGGTTATTTTTTTATCAGATGGTTCCAGTATAAATATTTCTTCCGTATCTTTATTTAGTGTAATAGACACGGTTCCAGAAAAATTATCGATTGAATGACGCCATGAAAATGTAGTAAATATCCTAAATTTTGCAGCGCTGAACACTGACAGCCTATACACACCAGTGACTTCCGCTGTGTGTTTGATAGTGTTATTTTGCTGTGACCATGTTGATGATCCTGATGATACCGTGTATACCACATTGATGATCTGCTTGTGAGGAATTTTATTCAGATTATTTTTTAATGATATCAGGAATTCCACTGACAATATCGTTGAGTCACGCGTTAATATCAGAAAGATTAATATCAACGACTGCTGGACTCCCAAATAAATCATCTGCGGTTTTATTGAGTCTTTGAAAATTTCTGCGAACATTTATAAACATATTCACGTGAACGTCATATTCAGATCGCAACGTGGTTAGTTTGTCATCGATTGTAGTATTTTTATCATCTACATATTTCTTTGTTGCGGCATCTTCATCACTTGTTGGTTCTCTTAAGACAATTTTATTTCCATTCATGTTGAATTCACTTGTCATCGTGTCACCGGTGGATTTTAAACGGTCAGGAACACGTTTTTAAATTTCATCTCTGATAGTTGCGATTGATACTTTTGAGTCTATGATTCTGCCGCCATCAGTAAACACTGGAATATTATCAACGGTAGCACCAAGAACTCTACGAATTATATCAATCCATTTGATATTACTCGTTTTTAAAAACCATATTTATCCTGAAAAACGACAACTGCATCCCGGTCAATTCCAGACAGGTTCATAATATCAGCAAGATTGTCTTTGGTAGCGTACTTCGATAAATCAATATCATCTTTTTTTTCTTCCTGTCAGAGACAGGAGAGGACCTTCCATAAATATCAACCATTATATGATTATCGATTATTTAAAACGGTGTATTCATGTACAACTTTATGAGGTGGTATTCCTGACGATGATGCAGCGTCGAGTACAGCGAGCACTTCACTGCCTGCATATCGGCGGATCTGTTATATTCTGTGTTTGTAATGTTGTATACCAGATTGGTGTATTGAGATTATTCACATATTTTTAAAATTCCTTTGGTGGTGCCAACCCAAAAGAATCGAAATAAACAATTCCACGTGGATCAATTGCGTATGTAACCCAATGAGTACCGGGTCAGAAGTTTTATCAAGATTTATGATATCGGTTTCAACATTGTTTGGTTTGTGTGGTAATTGACCACGCATAAAAACACCTCTGAAATTTTTTATATTTAGGTTTTTAGCAGCATCAAGTAAATCAACATTGGACATGGGGAGAATAAACGAAGTGTCCCTGGCAGTCTTAAACCCTTTCCATACTGAGTTCTTGGCAGCCTTAGACCCTTTCCTTTTTTGATTCCTTTTCCTGCTGCTTTCTTTAGTGCCATCCCAGCAGCAGTTCCAACAGCACCAAGTGCAGCTGCTTTTGCAACAGCTGGGGCTTCAGCGAATATTATTCCTGGAATTGCTGCTAGAAGTGGAAATATACCACCCGTCATAGCGATGTCTTTAATGGCACCCGCAGAAAGATTAAGTCGTATGTCGGTCTTTGATCGTATGGATTCATTGAAGTGCCTGAGTTGACGTTCTGACAATGATAGTTTATTTGAACTGTTACCACCATGTAGTTTAATTACTTGGGTGTTAAAATTTGAATTCTTTTTATTTCATTTTTGTATCATTATAATTTATTATGATGATGATTATGTTCACGGGATCTGATATTTTTGAAAGAAATATCGTGTTTATTTAGAACGTAGTATGAATCGCATAAGCACAATTTTTGCATGCCATAGTTTGTCGATTTGAATACACACTACGCAAAAATGATTGGTTATTGCCAAAGTAATTTTCTGACCCACGTGAAACTGCGATTGTTAGATGATGAAATAACCACGCGTTCTTCGTGCGTGTGCATGAAATGACGTTTTGGTTCGGTTTTAAAACACTTAGGTCCCTGTAAAATAGTCATATTCGTTCTTATACCTTGAGAAGAAGGTATTATTTTTCTTGTGTTGGAAAGAGTTTATTTTTCTTTACATATGTAGAGCTCGAGATGTGTCTTGTTATAGACAACAGCTATAGGAATTCATCTACTTTTTAAATAATAATTTATTTTTCCCTGGAGAACTACACAAGTGGTTTAGGACAAAGACATTCAGTGAAATTCATTCTAAATTGGAATAGTACAATACAAATTGTGGTTCAACGTGAAATTCTGGACATTTGTGTAAAGACCTTATCTGACGTCATCATCCTCCATCTTGGAACGTCATCAAGATTCGAACCTGGATTCAGTTAAAATTATTTAGTGATAGGACTTGTATTTTTTCAGTTCTATGATAAATGTTTGGATTTTCTTCACAAACCGTAAGTTCTATTTCATATTTTCACTTTTTCACCGTGTTTTCTAGGGAAATAAATTATTTTTGTTAAAACTTACAAAGCTTGTTGTCTTCACTCTTTTCTTTTGTTACTTTTGAACGAGCCGATACGTAACAGAACCATCTTGGATTTGTTCTCGCTTTAGTGACATTTTTACTCCACAGTTCTCTTTTGATACTGACTGTAGTTTTATAATCCGACCAGGAGTCAGACTGACACTAACATGATGATATGACATTATAATATCATGAGCGATTTAACTACATGTTTTCCACTGGGGCATCAATAACTCTCATTCGTCCACCAACACCTTCAAGCAAATTTGTTTAACAGCAATTGCTCTGTAACCACCATCGGGCAGTCGAGCTACACGAGCTCGAAAGTGTATATCAACGACCGATTGTCTAAAAAATCTGTAAACCAGAATCAACATTTTGATCACGCCCCATAAATGTCATCAACCGATGATAAGCAAGTGCAACACGATTATTTTCAAAATTTAACAACACTTCTTCGGATGTTCTTAATGCCCATTTATCCTCAAGGAAACTTCACTAACTCCAAGTGTATCAAATACCATTGGATTTCGTTCCTGTGAATCCACTCTTGCATTTTCCTGAAGTGCGATGAATATATGTCGTGGTGCTGTTACGTATATGTAATTAAATTGCTTGTGTGTTAGTTTTAAAATTCTTTTTGTTTTATTTTTGTTTCATTACATTTTATTGTAATGATTATTTTCACGGGATTCGAAATTCCTTTTTCAGTAATTCGATATCTTCTTTAGTAATGTTGTTTATGTAAGATGTAAAATGTGTTACATGAGCAATATTTTGAGTTCACCTTGGTCCGCGGTAGTGTAAGCGCTACGCGAAAAAGATTGGCTATTGCCAAGGTCATTTCGTCTAGTCTGAATAAACAATGTTTTATTTTTAAATTTATTTCAGAGTGAGAGTAGATAGGGGTTCTTGCTACGTGAGAAATTGCATTTTTTGCTATTGCGTTGTTCAAGTGTTAAGAGACCACGTAATCTATCTCGCGAGAACGGGATGATAATTCAAATGGATATAATACCCTTCCTGAGAGCTCGTAAGTCAGTTGTATTTTGGAAACCTTGAAGGCTGGATAGGTTTTTATTGTTGAAACCAGATTGTTTTTGAAGTTCATTTGTTTTTGGAATTTAATAATTTATTCTCTAAAAAACCAAACGAGTGTACTGTTTTATAAATTCTGGTAGATAGAAATTCAGCGGAAATTTATTCTGGAATTACTCGGAAACATAAACTGTAATTCAATTGAGGAATTGTTACTATTTGTACAAGGACCACATCTGACGTCATCACCTTCCATATTGGAACGTCGTAGAGATTGGAACCTGGATTCTAATAGAACTATTTAGTGATAGGACTTGTATTTTACATTGTTAGGATTAAATTTTGGATTATATTCACAAACCGCAAGTCCTATTTCCAATTTTTACATTGTTTTCTAGGGAAATAAATTATTTTGTTAAAATATACAAAGCTTGTTGACTTCACTCTTTTCTCTTGTTATTATTGTACGAGCCTACACGTAACATTGCTGACACTCCCTGCTGTGATGCTATTTTCTATGTGAATAATCCAGCAGCATTACTTTGAATACTATCCGTGGTCACAGTCAACCATGACAATATCGATTTACCGCCTTGTTCCATGAAAGAGAGTAATCGTTGTATTTCAGAAATCGATGGAGTCATTACTGGCATCCACAACGAACGTTTTGTTAATATTACTTTACCTGCATCAACGCCAGCAGCAGGCCATATTGCATCATTGTCTGTGGCTCTTCTTACAAGTACAACTGTGTGTTTAGCGCCAAAGAGAAGTTTTCGAACATTCTGCAGAATCCAAAGATGTGTGACAGTGGAATAGCACATGAGAACTCTTCATTACCGTTTAACACTCCTCGGCATGCTGCAAATCCCAAGTTGTGGTTTTCATTCATCGATATTACTGCGGAAGTTTGTTCGTCTCCAGCGGCAGTTCTTACATTGCCGGTACTTACGTTTTTGTTTTCCGGATGATCAGTTGTGTACTTGTGAAACATCATTGATGGACCAGCTGACTTTGAGTAATCATCGGAGTATCGCGCAAGGCCAAGTATCGTCGTGGCAACGTCGACGTTTTCCAGGTATGATTCAATATTCTTTCCGTCAATGATATATATGGCACTATTAAATAACGCCATGACGCCATTATTAACAAAACCAACTCGATCACCAATTCCGTATGCTGTATCATCTGCTTTTAAATGTCTACCTTCGATCCCAATGAATGCTTCAGCGGGTAAGAAATATCTGCTTGTATCCTGAACTTGCAGCTCAATTCTTCCTCGTGTGTTAGGTACATGTGCGTCATAAGAATAATACTGATAATCACGCACAGACTCATCTTTAAGTACTGGTGCGTCCATGTCGAATGCTCGATCAAATAAACATTTGAACATTTTTATTATATCTATTATCGTCTAATACGAAGGCCACTTCCTGCTATCAGATTAGCAGTTATATGTTTTTTTGTTGTCAAAACCATTAGTATTGGCAGCTAACTCTGCTAGTTTTTGATTTGCAGCTTGATTTATTATTTTACTAACATTCGCAGGCATCACTTCAGTGCTGGGTAATTTTACTGACTGAGCAGCAGAGAGGGTGAACCCTACAACTTTGTAGAGACCTTATTTTTGAAAATTAAGGGTTCCTACAAAGGCTGAAAAAAGAAGTTTTTGCCTTAATAATGAAAACTTCTTTAATTGACCAGATTTTTTCACAATCTGGTCACTACGCGTATGTCCTTCTCCCTCTCTGCTGCTATGAATTAAACAGCCATATAGATATTATCAATAATGAGTATTGGAGAACCACACTCAGCTAAATTAGCTCGAGAGCGACTAGAGGCAATTAAAAAATATCTACCTGTTCGTGATTCTGTTAAGCAACAACTACAATCGCGTCAGGAATCTCAAGTTGAATTTGAAGAGGATACAAAAAAATTATTTAAACCTATCACTGAGACCACTAAAGGTATTCTACCTGTGTTAGAGAAAACCGCTGAAGCAACTGGAAAAATAGCAGAAGGAACTGAAAAAATATCAAGAAGAACAAAAAAGACAAAAAAAATTTTACGTGAACTTCCAGCCAAAATAGCTGCTGCGATGCCAGTCCTGGAAATACCTGAGGATGAAGATCAACCTGAAGGTGCTGAAATAGGTGATATAGAGGAACGTCTACCAAAACAAGAAGAAAGAGTTAATTTAAATGACAAATTTTTCGAAGGTGCTATTGATGATATTAAAAATACTAAAAGTCCAGAAAATTTAGGTATGCTTGCTGTGCAAAGTTATAATGATTGAAAACGGTATTTAAAACCTGAATATGCTGATAAACCTATAGATCGTAATAATTGGTACAAATGGATATTTCGTATACACTATAACGTTAATCAGGCTAGAAATAGTGATAAAAGATATATTGATTATCTTTATGCAATAGATAGTTATGATTTTTTTATACGATTAACACCAGCAGAACAACAACAATATAAAGAACAAACAAAAAATATAAACAACAACAAGAACGACAACAACGAGAACAAGAACAACAACAACGAGAACAACAACAAAAAACACCACCACAACCATCACAACAAGAACGACAACAACGAGAACAAGAACAACAACAACGAGAACAACAACAAAAAACACCACCACAACCATCACAACAAGAACGACAACAACGAGCACAACAACTACAACAAAAGCTACAACAACGAGAACAAGAACAACAAGAAGAAATAAAACAACTACAACAAAAGCTACAACAACAAATACAAGAACAAAAACTATTGAGATCACCACGACAAACAGAGGAAGAATTTCAAAATCCTGGCGCAACTGGAAGTGGTTTAGGAAGTGGCCTTATTACTTGTCCCAATAATGTCCTTGCTGATGTCGATCGACTAGAAATTCTCATCGGAGGAAAACGAGCTGGTAATAATTCCCCAGAAATCATTAATGAAGCAGCTGATATTTGTAAACGATTATTTAGTGGCGGCATCATGGATATTAATGTGTATCGATCCCTTATTAATGAAATCGCCGATGATTATTATAGTGATTAGATACAATTAGTGATAAAAACAGTTAATAATAAAATGATCGTGCATGGTACTCAACGTGGACCTACCATGGTCAGGGTAATAAACTCTCGATTACCGGTATACAAAACGACCTACGGAGATGGACTAGGTGATGTTATTCAGGGTCTGTTTAGAAGGATAGCCCCAAAAGCAATACCGATTGCAAAGCAACTAGGAATGAAAGCTATTGATGTTGTTCGTGAAAAAGGTATAGGCGCTGTTGGTAATCTTGCTAGCAAAGCGTTTTCAGCAATTAAAGATAGACTATCACGATTAATACGCAGACCACAAGCGACCCGACCTCAACCTGTGAAATTACCTAGCACTGAAGTGATGCCCGCAAGTGTAAGTAAAATAATAAATCAAGCAGCTAATCAAAAACTAGCGGAGTTAGCTGATATCCCGATGTCGGAAAAGGAAAAAAATATAACCGCTAGTCTGATAGCAGGAAGTGGTCTTCGAGTTAGACGAAGACGATAATAATAAAGATGTTTAAGCGCGTATCTGACCCCGCGTTTGACATGGATGCACCAGTTCTCAAAGATGAGTCTGTGCGCGATTATCAGTATTATTCTTACGACGCACGAATTCCAGATCAGCGTGGACGAATCGAACTACAGGTTCAGGATACAAGTAGATATTTCTTACCCGCTGAAGCATTTATTGAAGTAGAAGGTGAAATTTTAGATAACGCTAATCCTGCAGCACCACCAGTAGCATATGGAGCTGATGTTAGGGTTGGTTTTGTTAATAATGGTATTATGGCGTTATTTGATAGCGCTACGTACATGATTGACGGAAAAAATATTGAATCAATCCAGAAAGACGTTGATGTTGCTACAACAATACTAGGCCTTGCGAGATACAGCGACGATTACTCAAGATCAGCTGGTCCATCAATGATGTTTGCGAAAGATACTTCTGACCACCCTGACAGTAGAAATCAGGTTCTTCGACGACCCAATGATCGAGATGTTCCTGCTGCTCCTGCTGATGTTGAAGATCTACCTTTTTCAAATCCAGATTTCAACTTAGGATTTACAGCACGTAGATCAATGTTAAGAGGCGATAGGAGAAGATTTTCATGTGCAATTCCACTGTCACATATCTTTGGATTCTGTAGAAATGTCAGAAAAGTTATTTTCGGAGCCAAACACACAGTTGTACTAGTACGAAAAGGTAATGATAATGATGCAATCTGGCGACCCGCTGGTAATGAGGGTATAGTAATACTAACAAAACTTTCCCTGTGGATGCCAGTGATGACTCCGTCAATATCCGAAGATGACCGGTTGTTATCTTTTATGAGTCAAGGCGGTAACTCAACGTTGTCATGGTTAGCTATGACCACAGATGCTATCCAGAGTGCAATTGATGGTTTATTTACGTGGCAAATAGCATCACAGCAAGGTGTTTCTGCACCAAGACACATATTTATTGCGTTTCAAGATACTACACGATTAAACACACAATTACGAAATCAAATGGTGTTTGATAAACTCGGTGTTTCTGAAGTTTCATTAAGGATAAATGGACATCAAGAACCATCCGAGGATATATTACTGAATTTCGATCAAAATCATGTAGCACGTGCATATCATCGATTAATGACATTCATGGGTCGTGATCAAAATGTTGATACTGGTTTACAAATATCTCAGTTAGATTTTACAACGCTGTATCCGATTTATTACTTTTCACTAGAACATTTAGATTTAACCAGACAATCAGTAGTTGATATTTATTTTCGAGCTCGTGTAACATTGCCAATAGCACCAGCACCATTAATTCCTAATTACAGAGCAATAGCCGTTATACTCAGCGATAAATCGATGTTACTCGAAGGTGTTGGTGGACGAATGAGTTATTGATGCTCCAGTAGAAAACATGTAATTAGATCGTTCATAATATTAATAATGTCATATCATCACGTTAGTGTGAGTCTGACTCCTGGTCAGATTAAAAGGCTGCAATCAGCATAAAAAAATAATTGTGGAATAAAATATCGCTAAAACGAGAACAAATGACCGGTGCAAATAAACTATCGTTGACCGAGCTTCAGTTTAAAAACTTCAATGACGCTAAAAAATCAAATAAAGGCGTCAAACTTAATCTTTCTGCGGGTATCATCAAAGATATTGCTAAAACGGGTGGTATATTTCCACTTCTCGCAGCAATACCAGCATTAATAGCAGCTGCAGCACCAGCTGTTGCAAAGGCAGCTGCGCTAGGCGCTGTTGGAACTGCTGCTAGAATGGCGTTAAAGAAAGCAACCGGAAAAGGAATCAAAAAAAAGGAAAGGGTCTAAGATTACCAGGGACTCCACACTGGTACGGAAAAGGTCTAAGATTACCAGGGACAGTTTACTAATATCACCTATGTCCAATTTTGATTTACTTAATGCTGCTAAGCAATTAAAAATAAAAAATTTCAGAGGTGTTTTTATGCGCGATCAATTACCTACCGTTGCAATGCAACGTGAAACCGGTATTATTAATCTCGATAAAAATTCTGGCCCAGGCACGCACTGGGTCGCATATGCAATTGATCCACGTGGAATTATTTATTTCGATTCGTATGGATTAGCACCACCAAAAGAATTTTTAAAGTACGTTACCGGCGATATTCCAATCTGGTATTCAACGCTACCAACACAAAAAAATAACTGATCCTCCAATATGCGGTCGTGAAACCCTCGCTGTGCTTGATGCTGTATCAAAATCAACAGCACCACCTCATAAAGTCGTGCACGCGTTCACTACACTACGTCATCACACTTAAACTGATATCAGTAAATATAATGGTAGATATTTATGGAAGATCCTCAGGTAGAGCTCAGAAGGTCGATTTATCTAAATATGCAACTCTTGATCAGCTCAGAAATGAAATCGATGATTTATTAAATATCACGAGTGTGGATCAAAATGAAGTCATCGTTTTTCAGGATAAACAAGGACGATTAAAAACGAGTAACATACAACTACCAGATGTACTTATACGAATTCCAAATGCGGTTGTTAATAATATCGTTACTTTTACTGATCAGGGTAAAATACAGGATTCCGGTAAGTCGGTTAACGATTATGTTAAGAAAACTGGTGATGTATTTACCGGTGACATTAATATGTCAGGAAGAAAAATTACGTATCTTGGAGATCCAATCGCAGATACAGACGCAGCAACAAAAAAATACGTCGATGATCAAGAATCCAAATACGTGTCAGTGCGCGGTGGTATAATGCGCGCATTTCTCGACATGAATAATAATGGCATTAATAATCTCAGAACACCAGAAACAGATTTCGACGCTGCAACGAAGAAATACGTCGACGATAGGGAAATTCCAATAACGACTTCGTTAACGACTATCAATGATGGAATTACTGCATTTAGAACTGAATATAATAATCACATACAAACATTTCTAAATTTTCGTAGAAATATAAACAGAAATATTAACGAATTTTTTGGAACTCCACCAACAGTTATTATTAATCTCGCTGACATTAACGCAAGACTCAACGATATCATTAGTGGTATTCCTAATATTATTCAAAAAACTAATCTCGTTAAAATTCTTCACAAGCAGATCATTAATATCGTGTACACAGTCGCATCAGGAAAAGCAACATGGACACCGGAAAATAACACCCTTAAACATACCGCAGAGGTCACTGGTGTATACAGATTATCTATATTTTGTGCTGAAAAATTTACTATATTTACCACATTTCCATGGCGTCCCGATAGTTTTTCTGGAATTGTGTCTATAGTGTTAAATAAAGATGTCGAGGAAACGTTTATGCTGATAGCGAATGATAAAAAGTTAACCGCAGTGACTTATTGGTGGTGTATTGAGTTTGTAGCTGAAACTCCCGAATTAGTTACTTAAATAAGTATAATGAATCAAGAATCATTTATCGACGTTCAACGTCACAGATACGCTCAAGTATGTGAGTGTCAAACTAAACTAAAAAATATCATCGACGATTACACGATAAAGGTAAAAAAATATCGTCGTCGTATGGTTGTTATTGATATAATGGTATGCTCGGTTTCTGCTGTTATTGCTGGAACTGGATTATTACTATCAACAATAACGATGACAGCGCCTGCAGTTGTAACGATTATAGTTTCAACGGCAACAACATGAGCAGGTATTTTCAGTATTATCTCTAAAAAAATATCTACGTGTACGAATGATAAACTAAACGAGTACGTGATGAAATTGCACACAGCAACAGCCGCATACACTAAATTATGCTGGTATATTTCAGCGTATCTCAGTGATGGTAAAATATCCGATGAGGAGTTCGTAACGATAATGAAAACCTACGATGAAGCATTCATAATCGCTAGTGACGGAAGGATGGAGAATTAAATAATAACGATAATAATAATGTCAGAGTCGCAATTACTTCAGCAGATCGTGGCTAATACAACGCCGTCAAAAACTACTATGATATCATTAAGTTCAACCAATCCTGAATTTAGCGTTAATTTTCAGACTGCAATTCCAGCAAAGGAAATAGCATTAGCGCAATTACGAGTTTATTATAGTTGGCCTAATATTAGATCAAAACCGTTTGGTGGACAACAACCAAATAATTCACTAGTATTTGCAAATAAAAATAAACCGGATGGAACACCTGATTGGCAGGTTGTTGGAATTTCAACGGGCAGTTATCAAATAGAACAGATTAATGATGAGTTCCAACGCAGAATTAAATCTATCACAGGGAAAGAATCTAAAATAGCTATTACTGTTCATGAACCAACATTATCAGCGGTGATTGAAATAAATTCTCCTGATTACCTCGTAGATATTTATCAGAGTTCGATCAGATCAGTGTTAGGATGGCCTGAAGTCGCACCTGTTTATAATGGAGTTTCAGAACCAAAACTAGAAGAATTTAAAACGAGTGAAGAAAAATTCATTAAAGATCCAGAATATCGAGGAAAACAACCATGGAGTAATACAAGATTTGGATTTCCAAACGACGATAGATATTACTTTACCGATTTTGACGGTAAAAGAATCCCCAAGTTGAATAAAGCATTATTTATTGTTAACACAGACACCAGGACGAAGATTAGTTTCTATACTGTTGATGTAGGATTTATTAAACATTTTTAGATACTCTTAAACACGAATACGATAAAACGTTTGATGATTTAAGAAATTTACTTATTTCATTATCACAACATTATAATGAAAGTGTAAAGCAGCAAATAATTGAGTCAATAAAACACTTAAATGGTATCTTATTCGATTTATACATCGTTAATCGAAGTATTATAAACACCGCGACTAAATTCGATGGAAATCTTTACACAAATCCAGAATCTAAACAAGTATTTCTTGATCATTATAAAATAACAGAAAACAATTTACAAACATTTATTATACCAGATTTAAATAACGCTAAAATGAAGAAATCATTAAACGATCTTATTGAAGAATATTATCCGGGAATAATTGAATCGTGGAAAAAAATAGCCCCACCACCGGTTATACTAAAACACAATAACAATCCCTTTGGTGCCGGACGTCATATATCGCCGGACATTGTAAATATAACAACAACAATTGCAATCAATCTGGTATGTGATGTTATTGAAGGTAGCTATCAGGTAGATCTTTCTAAATCTAGCCAAGCTCAGCAAGGGTATATATTATTCAGTTTTAGTCCGTTGGTCCCTCCCGGTTCGTTAATTGTATCAGAACCAATTAACCCCGTGTACCTGCGAATTCATAATCCATTTCTGACAAGAATAAATTTCAAACTCACTGACCAGGCAGGAAACATTTTGGATCTAAGACAAGAATCTCTTAATATTAATTTGTATATACGCTCATAGAACGTCCGATTATTTAATCAGGGGGACAAAAAAATAATCTGATGAGTAAATACATGAATAATAATTAATTTTCTATGATTAAAGCAATTGTATATATAATAAAGCGAGATAACTCGGCTATCTCTCTGCGGAGTAAATTGAACGATTATTTCCCTTACTACGTTACCTGTACAAATCCAGTTGTATATACGTGTATAGCGTATTAGTCCGTCTGTCTGTTACATTAACGAAGTATAACTTATACGCGCAAATTATTTTATGAATTTTGAAAAACTGAAGTACAGTTCTACATTCTATTAGTAATACAAGTTCTGTGAGACAGCACAAATATTATATATATACTTAAATTTAACTGTATTATTGATAAGAGAACGATGGCCGAAATGGTAAGACGGTTGGACGTAGATCGAAGCTCTACAGACTCTCGCGTGTTCGAGTCTCCAAAAAATGCTAAAGATATTATCTTGCATTTGGCGACTGATGCTATTTAATTGGGGGAACCCGGAGAATTTCCTCGATATCCACAACAGACAAAATACACTCTCCTATCATACACCCTTGAGGGGTGTACCTTTTACACTCCCGGGTTTTTGTATGGGGGGAGAGTGTACAAAATCTGTTGGACGTAGACAAGATTCCCCCGTCATCACCATTTGTATATATTTCATAACCATACAATCATTAGGATAAGTTTATGTTTGTGCAGTCCAAAATCATAAACCATCTGTATATATTTCATAACCATATAATCATATATCATTAGGATAAGTTTATATTTGTGTCGTCCAAAATCATAAACCATCTGTATATATTTCATAACCATAATATCACACACAAAACAGCTCCCTGACAAAAAAAAAGTCATGGGAGCTAATATTTATTTTTATATTAAA
>JAECUM010069223.1:0-11985 GCA_016617855.1 Megalonaias nervosa
AAAAAAAAAAAAAAAAAAAAAAAAAAAAAAAAAAAAAAAAAACAAAAACAAAACAAAACAAAAAGAAACAAAGAAGAGCAGAGACAAGTTTTTTGAACGAGAACGAAAAAGATGATCGGAGATTGAACCAGAGTACATCAACAAGTTCGACTTTGACAGATTAACCAGAGATAAGAAACAAGTACCATTTGAACTACAGCTGCATGATTTTCTCAAACAAGCAAAGAATGAATTTATCAATGATGGTGCGTTTCATGTTTATTCAACATTTAAGATAGTTGGTGATGGTATTTTAATTGATTCCACAATAGGTGACAAACGAGCGGCTGATATTATTAATAATCTTGTTGATGACGGCAAGTACATATTCAGAATAAAAATTTATTGTTGAACATATCAGCGAAGATGGTCCGACTTTTATTATTCGTGATAAACTCGACCCTGTCAAGGGATCACGGCGACATAATGTCGTCACGATAAATAAAAATTCTAAACCAGGTATTTTCACCGAAATAGACAAACCATACTACAATAACTCTTATCCAATTTCCGCGGTTGTTTATGCGCTTTATCGCTTGAATGAACCAGACATAGCTGCTCTTGCTGCGATGAAAACAGGCTCGCTAAATTGCGTGGCTCGACGTGTCAGAGAACATTTTGTAAACTCCAAACGTGGAAATGGACTTACAGAATCAAGAATTAAAAAAATAGCACAATTGGAAAACTCTCTTATCAACGGAGATAAGATAGATGATGTGGTTAATTTAGAACAAAATATTGAAGTTTCCGATAATTATAAAAACGTCACAAAAGAGAATTTGTACAAATCTGTCAAATACTGTCGTAAGGGTGCTTCAATAATTTTATATGATCATAACTCACATGCGTGGACAGACTCGGTGACAAAGTCTCCAATATAGAGAATAATACGATTTTACCACTGTGACATCTACGAAGAAATCTACAACATAAGTAAGCATGACCCTGTATCGGTCTGGCTATTTCACGGAGATGACTCTATAGATGAATCAGCATTTGATCAGTTTATGTTACCATCTGGAGTTATTTATCGGAATGAATTGCTCCAACAAAGTATGAAAAATATTTTGGTAAAATATAACATAGACGAAAATGATGAATTATTCAAAAACTGTTTACGGTGTCGTCTGTTGTTGTGCATATAACCCAACAAAAAAATTCATGGCGACGAACCCCAAAAGAATTTCTCAATGATTTATCACAATCTTGTGTCGAATTTGGTCATGGCGGTCTTTGGAACACAAAATATAACACATTCAACATGATTTCAGTTGATAACGTAGCAGCTTAACCTGCTGCATTTCTTGGACTTGGCGAGTGTCATCGTTATTTCACACGATTCGGGCATCCAACACACGAAATGACACGAATTGCAATAAACGGGCCACTACCAAATATCGATCTTACTGGATTTACCAAGATTGAATCATTCGAGTTTTCAGCGAGTATTCATCCTGTGATACCAATTTGGCTTGGTAGACACTTTAATAAACGGATACCAGTGTCAATCTCAACGATTGTTACGCAAAAAAGTCAGCGTCGCTAGGCCCCAATAGTGTTATTACGATACATGCTCAATGCTAATATCCTAACATTGATGACTGTAACCTCTGCGATAATATACAAACAACAAAAACAAATTTCGTTACCACAGTGTGACAAAGATATCTGCAGAAAAATTATTGGTAAATTTACTCAGTGTTCATCACGTCGTTGTACAAGGTTAATCATGGATCCAGCAGAATTAGATTTTGTTATCAAGGACACAGCAGCGCGAGGTGTACTGATGTCACGTAGAAATGCATCAACACACTAATAATTATTGGCAAGATTATTAGCTACTGCGATGGCAATTCTCCTCAGTTTACTCATTTGAGATCATCAATGCTCGCCTACTCTTCAATAAATCTATTATCGATGATCAACAGATTTCCCAATGACATTGTTAGGGTCGCCACGGATTCTTTTTATATTAGTCGTTGTAAAATGGACCTTCTTGAGCCATTTATCGAAGAAGACACCGAAGGTGTTGATTGGGGTTCATGGGAAATAAAACACGAACAAATACGTAAATATTCTGAATCCGCTGACATTAAAACACTAGATATTTATTATCGCAACGATAATTTATCACGGATTTCATCTTCACCGTCAGTAAATTATCCAATCACGAGATATAGCACGGTCAATATGAATGGTCCAGGTGGTTCTGGTAAAACAACACTTGCGACAGAATTATTTAAAAACTCCTACATGGTTGTGTTGACGCCAACTCACCGGCTGCCAGAGAGATGAGACAACGTGGTGTCAGCGCATGCACATATCATAGTTTCTTCAGATGGCGAGGTGATCCATAGACGCCCGAACGAATGGGTGAGAAATATATACCGAGAATAATTATCTGGGATGAGATTTGTACAGTATCCAAAGAAACATTACAGACATTTCTTGATTAGTTATCAACAAAATCTACTGCAATTATCATGTGTGGCGATCATGGACAGCCTCCACCGTTTACAGGTGAATCACCACACGAATGGTTGATTAACTATGTTAGCTACTACGAAGACGTTTTGTACGACAATCGATCACAGGATGAGCAACTACGGCAACTGAAATCGTTAATCAGATTACAACTTGACAAAATTCAATGGGAAATACTGCAGTAAAGAGACAACTGACTGGTTATGCGAGAGATGACCAAAACAATTACGCCAGTTTAATCTGGATATGGAATTTGTCATGATGCTGAAACAACGACAAAATAATCACTGCACCTGCTGTAACACAATAATATTGTGGCAATATTTTCCTAATGACGTACGATATTTTACTGTGGACAGAATCGATAGTAGTCTCAGCGACATATGCGAAAATATCACACTGAGATGTATTGAATATAACACATGTGTACGTCATGTGGTAAAAACAAGATATCTGCCTGATGAACTTCATTGGTTGTGCTGACATCAAACCATCCATGTTGAATTGTTTTGGGACGTGGAAGATAAATTTGCCATATGGCCTGTCGTGACAACCTATCTGCGGCTACAGCTCGTGTGACACCTGCTGCATCGGCGACTTTTTTAATCGCTGCTTTTCCTCTCCAGTATCCGATTGGACTATAATAAACCGACTCCATTATGTAATTGTTGGTGTTTAAATGCCAGCTCCCAGCACTATTTTACTTTTCATCGCCGATCTTATCAACCAATTCGAGAGTGATTCTCGTATGTTTTTATGCTTTTATTCTTTACCAAATTCAGCATGTGAATTAACTTGACATCTGCGATATGTCGTTGTTGTAGATGGATTGTTATAAGTAACATCATGAACATGGCACACTTGATCAATCGCATTTACCGGAAATTCGCCTGATTTGGTTGATTTTTTTTGGTCAAGTCTAATATCAAGGTGAGTTCCAGGACCACAATAATTATATCCTGGAAGATGTTTTTCCTCCAGGATACTTAGCCCATGTCGCTCCAGGTGTTTTCCCGAGTGCATTAGCGATATCGCCACCATGGATGGCACAGCGATCCAACGTCACAAGCTTACATTTTTGTGTGCCGCATTTTGCACATTTACCTGTAAGTGCCGGCGTGTTATTTTTCAACATGACTGCTCTCAGAAAGTTTGTACCAGTGACTATCTTGCATCGAACACAGTATAAACTCATGATTTTAAATAATACTATAGTTGTACAATATGAACGTGATTGACTTTTCAGCGACACGTAAGCAAGCACAGGTCAAGCATCATCCAGTGTTACCAAATTCCATTCGAGCTATTATAATGGGTCCATCTGAGTCGGGTAAAACCCAGTTGTTGCTAAACCTGATAATGAGGTGGCTCAAATGGGACAAACTTTATTTAATAGCGCCATCCGTGGATGACAGACAATGCTATTGTCATTGGCGGATTTACATTGAACAATAAGATATGGCTAATTTTTTTTTCCATTGGCAAGCCCCATTGAGAAAATACGATCAGAGTTGTCTCGACAATATGAAACTCGAGCGGCTGTGAGTGCACGTGCGAGACAATTGAAAAAGCTTGTATTGGAATCTATTAAGATTCCCACAGAATCCGCCAAGGAAGAATAGCCCAAATAGCAACAAAAAATAAAAAAATGAACGAGAAAAAAAAATAACGACAAAGAGTTTTTGGTTTTTTTTCATCATAGTGTGCCGTCATGGTCTGTCAAGCACATAAAACTAACGAGCAATTCTTCACCACGTGTGTCCAATAAATTACAGTCTTGGTCGGTTAGACGAAAACGACAGCGATGGATTATGACATTGTAAATAAACAGGATTAACGGGCACCAACACAATCAAATGACCCGGCGGGATATCTGGAGAAAAACCAGAAAGAATATATCCCTGCTGGGCCTGCCCTAATGCTTGCCCAGACGACGTATAGCTGCCGTCGACTGCGTCACAGATTAGATTTACATAAATCGTCAATGTAATATTGGCATTACCCGGTGACACATGACGACCACCACCTGTTGGATCGTTATTATGTCGGAGATTATCTGGAGGGCCCCTTAACTTCTCCCATACTGCAATAATCTTCGGAAGATATTCGTCAGCTACATCATTGATAGTCTGCCTTATCTTATCAGAATCAAGTCCGGGTAGTTTAAACATATCAGTTTTGTCCTTTTCAGTGATCTGAAAACGATCATAAAATAATTTTTGCTGAGCGGGATACTTTTCACACCTGGCTGCCGCATAGATAAGTAATGCTGAATGTGAAGCATCGCGAATCAGACCTCCTAGATGACTCATTGTAACATCGATGCTTGAACTAATACAATAATTGGGATATTCAGGTGTATACTTCTCAAAATTCTCTCTTATTTCTCTCTGTTTTCTTTCTTACAACGTCATGATCTCGCTGGCTATTTTTATCTCCTTGAAGAAGTTTATTATTCTGACGTTGAAAAAATTATTGAGTAGATCTTCATGCCCTGTAACTAACGAGCTATGAGGACTGTCTTCCGTTGAATAAAAGTCGGATTGCGCTGGACGTGGTGGTCCAGTATAAGCTGGTGCTGCCAGCAGCCATCCTAGCAAGGTTCTGATCGACGACTTGTATATGTCAACGGTGTAATTGGATTCCTTGGAATCCCACGTCGATATTTCTATGGCGGCACTCAACGCTGGTTCGTGTACTTTGATAGCGATCTCTGATCCTGTTATTGATTTAATTCTACGTTGACGTTCATCATTTATTTGTTCAATTTGATGTGATCCTGTTGGAATGATAACGACCTCCCAGATTGTCCCTGGCTTGCCAGTTCCTTCAGTGGTGGTTTTATGGGAAAATACCAGCGAATTATTAGTGTCTAATCTACCAAAAGATTTTATCTCTGATAGTTGGCCAATTATAATAAAGTCGTAATTGTGCCAGTGTGACTTCAAGTGACCGACCATTAGGAGCTTTTATCGGAGTTGGAAAACCACTATCGGATTCTGGCGGTTACGGGAAATCTATCGGTGGAATAACGCCATGGAAATGTGGTGAATATCCTAAATTTCTCAGCGCTAAACACGGAAAGCCTGTACACACCGATGACCTCAGCGGTATGTTTGATGGAGTTGTTTTGTTTTTGCCGATCCAGACACTACTGTGTATACCGCGTTGATGAACGGAGTCGTATGAGCAACACCAGCGGAAATCGTTTTGATGTTTTCGGCGATCTGATCGAGTCGTGTGCGAATTTCAGTGAGACTAATATCGACGAGATTTGGAACCCCAAAGAATCCGTTGACAATTGTATTTATTGCTCCTCGAAAATTCGTGATTACTATATTCAGCTCTGAATATGGTCAGTCCATCATTGATTGCCATTAACGAAGTCATCATCGGAATGTTGCTGCTGTCCAAGTATTTCTTCGTTGTTTGACACTATAACAGCGATTGCTCTGTAACCACCAGGACCAGCAGGTATATCATTAACAGTTGCTCGCACGTGAATATCAACGACATATTGTCTGAACAAATCCAGATGTTCCAGTGAGAAATAATAGATTGGTTACAGCGTTGAGAAATTACGCTGAGATATCTGCGAACCAGAATCAACATTCTGATCACGCCCCAAAAATCTCATCAAACTATGATACGCCCGTGCGCTGTTGTTTTGTTCGAAATTCAGTATTATGTCTTCCTGATGTCCATTTTTATCCTCAGCTAAATCGTGCACACGGCTAATCTTTCAAACAACATCAGGTTTCTTTCTAGATTTTCTAATCTTGTGTTACCTTGAAACGCAACGAATATTTGTCGTGGTGCTGATATTCACTGTTGAGACACTATCTGCCATGCTGTGGTCATTGTCAGCCACGACATCGTTGACTTGCCGCCGTTATCCATGAACGATAACAGTCGAGTTTCTTCTGTGAGCGATGGAGTCATTGCTGGCATCCACAACGCAAGTTTTGTTAGTATTACTTTACCTGCAGATGCAATATTATCTCGCCAGATTGCATCGTTGTTAGTGATCTTTCTGACTAACTCAACTGTATGTTTGGTTCCAAAGATAACTTTTCTAACATGTCTGCAGAATCTAAATATATGCGACAACGGTACAGCTGAATCTACCATGATCATCAGTCTGAGATTATCGCGCCGCAAATCCCTGGTCAAATTCTGGATTAGCTCCATGGACTACCGAGTTTACATCTGCGTCAACGTTGCCGGTGAAGTTTCTTGGTCGTCTTATGTCATACTGTGTATGGTTATGATGGTCAGTAATATCCTTTGAGAACATCATTGATGGACCAGCATACCTTGAATATTCATTGGAATATCTTGCAAGACCGAGTATCATCGAGAAACATCGACGTCATTTTGGCATACTTCGATTTGTCTATTATCAATCATATACACGTCACTTTTAAATAATGCCATAAAACCATTATTAACAAATCCACATTGGTCATTTTCAGCGTATGGATTGTGGTTATCTCTCAAAAATCTACCCTGAACTTCAATAAATGCCTCGGCGGGCAGGAAATACCTGAGTGTATCTTGGACTTGTAGTTCGATTCTCCCACGTTGGTTTGGTTCTCGTGCTTCATAAGAATAATACTGATAATCACGCACAGACTCATCCTTGAGTACTGGTGCGTCCATGTCAAATGCTGGATCAGATACACGTTTGAACATTTTATTATAAGTTGTTGTTGTCTAAAACGATGTTCTGACACCGATCCATATCGCCAACGATGACGGGCCAGACCACTATCCACTATTAGGTTTGCGGTTATGTTTTTTCTATCTCAGCTGCGGATTGTTTTGTCGGTGATGGCTCTCAAGCCAATTCTTTCAACCGCTCATATGTAGCTTGATTTATTATTTTGTTGACATTTGGTGGTATCACTTTGGCGCTGGGCAGTTTTAATGGAATGCTTACTTCGGTGCTGGGAAGTTTTACGTGAATGCTTGCATTAGATTGCTTCACATTCTGTTGTGGTTTTCGTCGTACTAATCGCGCTTGTCTGTCTTGACAGCAGAAAATGCTTTACCAGCAAGATTACCAACAGTGCCAATAGCCTTATCACGAACAACTTCGATGGCTTTCATACCTAATTGTTTTGCAATCGGAATAGCTTTTGGTGCTATCCTTCTACGTAAACCTTGAACAACATCGCCGAGTCCATTTCCGTAGATCATATTATAAACCGGTAATCGTGAATTTATCACCCTGACGCTTTCAGGTCTGCGTTGGGCATTGTGTATAATCATGTTATTTTGTTATCGCCGATCTAATTGATCACTCACTGTAGTACTAGTCGGTAATTTCATCGATCAGCACCCGATAAACGCTGCTGTTCATGACGCCACTGGTAAATAAACTCTGACAAACAGCAGCTGCATCACTGATGAATTTGTGGGAATTGTTGCCGGCTCGTCTTCCACCAATCAGAATTTCCAGTCGATCAACATCAGCGAGGATATTACTGGGACAAAGTTTATCCTGAATCACCGGCGATTTGGCTATCATATTACCACCTTGTTTCCTACGACGTCGATCGCGAGTGGCAAGGCCACTTCCAGTCGTTCTTTCTCGTGGTTCTTCTCCAATACGAGGCGGTCCAAATTGTAATATTTTGGGCGATAATATATCTCCAAGTCATGTGGATTCTCTAGCTTCTGTGACCTGTTTCTAAAATTCTTTAAATAAAGGCTTATATTCACCACTAATCTGAGTCATACCATGGTGCTTTCGAAACACGAAACGAGCCCAGGTTTTTTTTTTTTGTTTTTTTTTTTTTGGTGACATCGGCGGTCTCTGGATCTAATAGTTTACTGCGAATTTGATATCCTGATGCAGCAATTGCTATAGGTTTTTTTTTGTTTTTTTCTCGAAGTATTTTACGACCTTCTGTAAATTCGCAGGTGGATTTTTAGAAGGCTCCGGTTCTGGTTCTGGTGCAACAAGATCCCTTATATCACCAATCTCATCACGGGCTTGTTCTATACGCTTTATTGCTACCTGTATTTCTTGCTGTAATTGTGGTTGAGCAGTAGTTATCACAGCTGGAAGATCTTTGAGAATCTTTTTAGCTTGTTTAGTTGTTTTTGCTATTTTTCGGTTGATTTAGCTGTTTGTTCGGTTGATTTAGCTGTTTGTTCCAACAACGGAAGAAGATCTTTAGTGACTTTTGTGACTGGTTTAAGTAACTGTTCTGTACTTTCTGTCAGTTCCACATGAGCATCCTGGCGTTCTTGCAGGTGTTGTTTTACAAAATCACGGACTGGAAGATACTTCTTAATCGCATCCAGTCGTTGTCGAGCTAATTTTGCCGTAGGAGATTCCATAGAAAGCGCAGAATAACTCATTATTATTATTATTACAACAACCCCTCGGTATACAAGCCTTTAGTTTAATGAGTCAACACTACTTGGCTAAAACAACTTTTATTTGCAAAACGGACCTTGATGAGGGGCTCCCCCAAAAATCGGCCGTCATTTTTTTCGGTCGGTCCCCCCTCCCTTCTTGCTGCTACCTCAATAGATTATGTCTGATAAGAGATAATGATTTAAAAGAGATGTCTCACTATTTACTATATAAAATTAATGGAGTTTCTTCTGAAAGTCTTGTCGATAAATTTTAAGGAACAAAAATGAATATTGGATGCACTTGCTTTATTTTCTGAATTATAAAAGTCAATATTGAACCAATACGCTGGAACGCAAAGTATTTTTGCATGTTTTCCAAACAAAACTGTCTCTGTTTTATTAAACCATTGACACTTATATTGAATCTAGGTTCAGTATTAGTCTTATTAATTTCGTGCATTTTGCCCGAATCACTGTTCGTTTCATAACCTGACCTTTCGCCTTGCGTTATTGCTTCACTCCAGTCGGAGAAGTATGTAGATTGCGGAAGGTATTTCAGTCATTATGATATATGATGCGGGGAAAACATAGGCAGAAAAATAGTCTTTCTCTGATTTTTCGAAGAAAAATATTACTACATTATTGCTACATTATTTGAAATAAGTATAAATTATCTTCAGTTAACGAAAACAAATATTCTGGTTCTGGCTTTAGGAAGAAGAAAACAAAATCAGAGAGAAATTAATGAATAAAGAAGAATTTGATTGAGTTGGATTTATAAAACAAATGAATGTAATGTTTTTAAGGTAAAAGAGACACCCGATATTTTTTTCCCAAGTGAGACCAATGCATCAATTGGAACATCACGAGGTCATTTGCGTCAAGTCCATAAATGACCTCGCAAGTAGTTATAGGAATGTACATCAATTTAATGGGTTTGGCTCTGGCGGAGGGAACCATTTATGTTACGACAGCAAAGGCTGACGATGTTACGATTGTGACTTTGACTTCTTTGACTGCCATATTGTGCCATGCAAAAAAAGGTAGTTCAGAATATAGTTCATGATGGTGGTGAATTGCATTCGAGGTTTACTTCTCCACACTGCGGAAAAGGCAAAGGGTGTTCTGACTGACAAATGAACAAGTGGTCTTAGGTATATACACGAGTCGCCATTTTACTAGAATACTTGTATTAATTGCAGAATACAGTTTAGAATAACTTCGTTTTGGAGGAAGGTGTTGGAAAACTAAAAGATTATGTGAGTAGTAATTAGCTCAGCATAATCTCAAAGTATGTCAATATAAACAAACATTTTGTAGAAGTACAATACATGAACGATCGGAACATCGATCGGTGAATTCCGTAATTTCTGGAAATAACCTTATGTTGTAAGAATACATATCAAATGTAATGGGTTTGGTGATTCGCCGCTGGCGGAGTGCAGCACATATGTAACGACAGCAAAGTCCGATTGTCTCTTTCAGCCGCCTTTATATCATGTGAACAAAAGTAGTTTCGAAAATAGTTTTACATGACGGAGACTTACATCGAATGTATCTATCTCGACATAAACAAAAGTCTGGTGGGTCAAAGTCTTTTGCGAGGTTTATAAGTGCTTGCGTGATGTATAAGTTCTTAAACAAATCAAATAAAGTATGAGAACATTTGGCGAAAAATGATCATTAGTGAATCGACTAAGACATTCCTTGGATACAATCACTTTTCATCAACTGAAATGGCGCTCAGTGGATCTGGACAAAACTCAACCACTTGATTGTACCTGGATATACCTCAGTAAGAAAAAGACATTATATTAACTACAGTACAAATAAAACGATTAGACTTCAGTCTGAAACAGTGTCAATATGTGATGTGAACTATTTGAAGTATTCTTGAAAATTTGTCCACTATTTCAGGGGTCGACCCCGGAACAGCATGTACAAGACTGTTTATTCAAGCAGCATGAAGTCGACTGGCCCCCCCCCCCCCAATGCAGGATCTACGTTTTACAATGACTTTATCTAAAGATAGTTCTTCTCCTGCTTAATAATTTAAGAATTTCCCTGCAAAAAAATTGACTGCATACTTCTGTTGACAATTCACACGTTTCTAAATTTGATATTTTTCTTCTGAAATAATGAATTCAATATATAGGAGCCTTCAAACATTTTTGAAAGTTAATGTTTATTCTTCTGATACGTCACTTACGTTTCTGGGGCGGGGGGGGGGATGGGAATGGCTGCGCAAACTTAAAGTTTGTGAATTGGAAGGTGACCACCCGTAAGACGTGTAAAAGCTGCGACACCTGGGCACCACATCTACCTGGCTGAAAGGGTGTGTGGCTCAAGAGGGTAAATAAAGCAGTAGACGGGGCTGACACCTATTTCTTAGCTTTATTGTTATAAAGTCAATATTTAATCTGGTATCCTTATCGTGAATCATTAGAGAGGACTTCAGTTTAAATACTGAGTTACAACCGGGCGATAATCATAAAATTGTGCCTGGGTATATAACCAAATACCAATATTTGTTCACACCCGGTGTACTTTGTCTTCTCCCTTTTTGCTGAATGAACTAATCTAACTATAAGATATGCAGTATATCATAAAAGCTGCGTTATGGGCAGTTAACTAAAACGATTAATAACAATTTTGTTTTCGGTGTTTTAATTAACTTAATGACCGTGCAGAGATAACCAGCCCTACTTATTAGTCCAGTACATCATATCCATTCTTATCACCAATATTTTTTAAATATTTATCATCAATATTATTTTAATACAAAGTCACAGCAAATTATAGTCTACGTGAAGAATTTTAAGTAAGGATTCGACATGGATGATGCTGGACTAGGTTGGAAAAAAAGAGTAGAGAAATCAGTCGGAGGCATAAGCTATCTTTTGAGCACAATTGTGACATACACTATTTGTTTTATTTTTTAAATAGTAAACTTTTTAACAAAGGCGAACAAACTGTAATTTTCATATTTGAATACATATTAAAAAATTCCAACTTTTTAAAACACAATCTTAACTTAAATAGCTAATATATGAAAGTTTTCCCATGTGTGCACCGTTCTTTGGTGACTAT
>JAECUM010069224.1:0-17500 GCA_016617855.1 Megalonaias nervosa
TTATATATATATATATATATATATATATATATATATATATATATATATATATATATATATAACAAGGGCTTGTGCACTTCTGTCCCATGTGAACAATAAAACTGTTTTATTCTCAGCTGCATAATCAATACAATTTAGATAGAAAACTGTGGCGGAAATAGGACTGTAATGCAGAAAGATGGGATCGACGACGATACTTTTATTTCCAGCTGTAGTTAGACGAGAGATAATAAAACGAAATGCTCTTGCTTTCCTTCTCGTCAAGGCAGACAATAGTTACAATCAGGAGCCAGAGATGGACAATTAGATTATACACTGTAAATCAATTTGAAGCAGGATACAACGTTTTTATGCCGTAGGCTGATACAAAAGTACAGCAAGACATTTCCTCGCATTAAGCAATGCAATCAGCATCCTGTGTTATGGACAAACGTTCCCTAAATGGAGAGGCAGCAGCAAATGGAATCCAAAACTGATTTCTTCCAAAAAGGACAAGAAAAGCATCCGGCCTAAATTCTAGAACCTTTGTAGCCGTTGTTGAAACAAATGAAAAATAACTGGCAAGAAAAGCAACTTTAACCGTCGTATTAAACTGGACTCTTTTCTTAAAAATGTAGGCATTAAATTTGTACAATTAACTTTTTGTATCTAAATAACTGGTATTTCAGTGTATGTAACACAACATGGATATGCACAAACCGTCCCACAACTGCAGCCTAACACGCGCAGTTTTAGCGGAAAATGAAAGATAAATTAGTTTATAGATATCAGACACTAGGTCATTGTTGGGTTAGTGACATGTTCTTGTCAACTGAAAATCTTAGTGGATCTGTCCTCGAATAGGGTTAATTGGACGGTTTAGTTTCTTAAACCTGTGTTCACTGTCTCTTTAAGTTTCCCTTTCTCACGTCTATCAGGCTTTCTTTAGCCCATCGATCATTTCAATTTAACCAACCTTCCTTGTGTCTGACAGGCATTCTTTAGCCCATCGATCATTTCAATTTAACTTACCTTCCTCGTGCCTGACAGGCTTTCTTTAGCCCATTTATTATTTCAATTTAACTCAAACTGCGGTCTCGATACATGAACAAAGCCTTTTTATTCCAAAGTTAACAATCCTTGATGAACGCCAGCCTCGCGGGGAAGGTGCAGTTCGTCTTACGTGTAGATTTATTTATTTGTCTTGTTTGATGGATGACCTTTGGAAAGTTCTTTCTTTAGAGGAAACTTGACCCTCTTCATTTCCTGAATGTCAAGGAATTGATTCCAAACCTATGTTTATCCTGTCAACAAGACGTGGCCTTTTGGTATTAGGTTGACTTGTTTTTCGCATTTTTCTTTCTTGAAATAGAACATTATTTCGCCTTCTGTAAAATATATAATATTTGCAGTCGTGGATAAAATGTAATTGGCACATTCGTGATGGATCTAACTTGTGTCTGTTAAATTGCCTGAAAATGTTTACGAAAGTGGGATGCCTGGCATCTCAATTAGATCTCGGAAATCGAAGTCCAATTTCTAAAGCTCAGCATTAGTTTCGACACCAGTCCTTCCTGGATCATCTGAATATCACAACATTAGTATCGATACCAGTCCTTCCTGGATTATCTAAATATTACAACAATAGGATCGATATCAGTCCTTCCTGTATCATCTAAATATTACAACATTTATGGATATTGTTCATAGTTATTGATTTATACTTTCATAGTTTGTTGTTGCACACGTAGTTTTTGAAAATCTGGATATTTATCAATTAAAACTGAAATATCTTGTTAGGATAAATAGTCGCGAAATAGTATTTTACGTAGATTTTGTTATTTGTTCAGTCGTAAGTATTTAATGACAGAAAATTAATTACGCATAAAAATATTCAGATTTGAAGAATTTAAATTTCTTTAATTCGATAGAATCAAATATAATACGAGTGGCACAAACATGTCACACTCCTGACTTTTTACGATCGGTAAAATAGTGAATTAATATGTGAAATGTTTGGGCATAGTATCTTCTGTCTGTTCTATGTCAATTTTAAGAGAGTGGAAACATCACAAAGTACAGAAAGAGTAGCTATGTATAGGAATTATATAATGGTGAAAACTCAAATAATAAAATACAAGCTAAAACCTCATCTAGTCTGGATATAACTTCAAACGTTTATTGTAAAGAAGTTTCATGACGTTTTTGTCGACTTTCAAATTAATAACGAAGAAGCAATTCTTTGTTGTTGCAAATATCGTAACAAATCGAATAATATACGCATTATCAAGTTTCTCCATTTATCTGAGTGATGTATAGTTTTTCTTCAAAAAGTATGCTTCCGTTATTCTCCTTCGTTTCCATACTGGCTTTTCTTTATTTTCTGAACGCCTTTTGTGCCATTACGACTAGAATGACGTAAACAGAATATAATAAATCGATTAGACCGCACAAAACATTACTGACCAAAATTTACTTACTTACCGCGAAACTCTGGAACTTAAACAAAGCATGTCTTTCCTCATGAGCATTCATAACCAGTAAAGATAACAGGAGCTATTTTTCATTATCCAAAAGAATCACATGCGTTTTGTCTTCGCTGTGTGTGTTTTGCATTTTTAGCGTAGCTTTTACAATTTCAGTCATATCGCTACGATGTCTGCAATGTGGCAGTTTATAGTGATGGCTAGCAATGGGCATCATGCCACAGACACGTAGCATCATATACAACCCAGTCATATAATCCTGACACCAGGCCGACCAGTCCTAACACTAACCTCTTAATGCTAAGCGCCAAGCTAGGCAGTTGCCATATGTCTTTGGTATGACTCGGTCGGGGTTCGAACCCACAACCTCCTGCATCCAAGGAGGACGCTCTAACCGCTTAGGCACCGGAGTTGTATTTTCTTCGCTACTGGTAATTACTCTTTTATTATTATTATTTATTTCCAAATAAAATGTATTAAAGAAAAGAAATATAGTGTGCAAAATATCAAATGTGGCTTAAATTCATCAATTCTTATTGTGTGCAGTTTGGGTGATAATTCTTGCTTAACCTGCTTGCAAAATTTCAATACATTAATGAGTCCATGAATAAGATAATGAAGAAATAATTTGTATATTTGGTATACCTTTAGTTTGGCTATGTTACTGTAATGTTTATGACATCATTATATTGTTCATCACTTTTGTACAGCTGAAAATAATTTATGTGATCATATTTCTTTCATATACAGAGAATAAAGTGTTTTAATTCCATTTCAGATAAAAAAGAGAATATTTCAGCTGAAATTTTACTGTCCTTGTACTAGGAAGAGGAAAACTGTCTGAAACTAATAGACAATCAGTTGCTACTGTCACTTCTATTAGAGGGAAGAAAAATGTGGAGAACAAACACTATCAAGATAACTAAACGGAGAAAGATAAGTGAGAAATTAAAAACTATTAAATGTCGCATGGACGAAAACATATGATCATGACCTATACAGCTAGTACAGAATACAATAACTTTTGTAATCCCGCCTTCCACCTTTTTCTTCCTTTATATCCTCTATAGACATATATTTGGTCATATACATCATTCTTAAACTTTTGCATTTTGCAATAATGAATTAGAATAGTGCTTGGTTTACTGCAAAAATTATGTTTTTTACCGGGGGGGGGGGGATGTCTTCCTTTTTTAACACCTTCACTTTACCAAAGTGCCTAACAAAGGATATGAGCCTTTCAAAGAATAATATGTGCCTTCCAAAGGATAATATGTGCCTTCCAAAGATAATATGTGCCTTCCGAAGGATAATATGTGCCTTTCAAAGGGTAATATGTGCCTTCCAAAGGGTAATATGTGCCCACCAAAAAGGATAATATGTATGTGCCTTCCAAAGGATAATATGTGCCTACCAAAAGATAATATGCGCCTACCAAAGAATATGAGTCTACCGAAGGATAATATGTGCCTACCAAAGAATATGAGTCTACGGAAGGGTAATATGTACCCAGCAAACTGTAATATGTTCCTACCAAAGGGTAATATGTGCCCACAAAGAGTAATATGTACCAACCAAAGGATAAAATGTGCCTACCAAAGGATAATATGTGCCTGCCAAAGGTTATGAGGCTACCAAAGGGTAATATGTGCCTACCGAAGGGTAATATTTGCCCACCAAAGGATAATATATGCCTATTAAAGGATAATATGTGCCCACCAAAGGATATGAGCCTACCAAAGGGTAATATGTTCCTACCGAAGGGTAATATGTGCCCATCAAGAGGTAATATGTACCAACCAAAGGGTAATATGTACCTACCAAGAGGTATTATTTGGGCACCAAAGAATAATATGTGTCCACGAAAGGATAATATTTGCCTTTTAAATGATATGAGCCTACAAAAGGGTAATATGTGCCTATCAAAGGTTGTTGTTGTTGTTGTTGTTATAGGGTTTAACGCCATTTTTCAGCACAAGATAGGCTATATATGGCGGCCAGTATTAATGGTGGAGGAAGAACCCTGGAAAACCCCGGGAAGAACCACCGACCCACGAGAAGCTACTGGCAGGCTTTCTCACGTACCCACATTAGCCGAGCCTGGACTTGAACTCACGCAGACAGAGGTGAGATGGCAGTGATCCGTAACGATCAGCGCTTTAGACCACTCGGCCACTCGGGGCCCCCCTATCAAAGGTACATATGTGCCTAGCAAAGGGTAATATGTGCCCATTAAAGGATATGAGCCTACCACAAGTTAATATGTGCCTACCACCTACCAAAGACTATGAACCGACCGAAGAGTGGCTACCAAATGGTAATATGTGCCTACCAAAGATCACACTATGTATCACAATTTTTGTTCCTGGGTAGTAAGTGTTATTTTCTAATTGCTTATGCCTCATAAGTATAGAAACGGGCTATTATTCCCCACATACTTTGCTTTTGTGACCAGGACAATGATATGTTGAAATTTATCTATTTCCAATGAGAAAACGGGCGAATTTGTGTCTTTTCTTTCACATAAAGTCAGAAAAAAACAACATATGAATCACAATTAACATGTATTTTTACTAAAGTAGTACAAAAATGACCACAAAAGATTTAGAAGTGAGTAGTTTTTGGAGATTTACGATTATACTGCAAATCACTTTCACGAATCAGCTCTCAAATGTAGTCTCCCATCATGTTCTCGTTATACTGTCCTTGGTAGCGGCATTTAACGTCCAGTATATCCTAGTGGAAGAGGTCGCCTTGCTCCTCCGAGTACGCTCCCATGTTCTCCTTGAATTTATCAAGATGAGCATCAAGGATATGGACTTTTAGGGACATCCTGTAGCCCATTGTGCCGTAGCTCTTCACCACAGTCTCAACCAGCTCAACATAGTTCTCGGCTTTGTGATTGCCCAGGAAGCCCCGAACCACTACGACAAAGCTGTTCCAAGCCGCTTTCTCTTTACTAGTGAGCTTCTTGGGGAATTCATTGTACTCCAGGATCTTCTTTATCTGTGGTTCGACGAAGACACCGCCTTTGACCTTTGCCTCAGACAGCTTAGGGAAGAAGTCTTGAAGGTACTTGAAGGCTGCCTACTTCTTATATAGAGCTCTGACAAATTGTTTCATAAGGCCCAATTTGATGTGCAGTGGTGGCATCAGCACCTTCCAGGGGTCCGTGGCTCCCACTTGATGTTGTTCCTCCCCACAGAGAACTCGGACCGCTGGCCAGTCCCGCCTGTGGTAGTGCGCCTTGGTGTCCCTCCTGTCCCAAAGATAGCAGGGAAACTTGGTAAAATCGCCTTGAAGACCCATCAGGAATGCCACCATTTGATGTCTCCGATGACCTCCCAGCCATGAGCATCATACTTCAAGGTATCCAGCAAGGTCTTGATGCTGTTGTAATCCTCTTTGAGGTACACCAAGTGAGTCAGGGGAAGAGACGGGTACTTGTTCCCATTACGGAGCAGCACGGCTTTGAGGCTCCTGGATGAGCTGTCAATGAAGAGGCGCCACTCATTCTGGTTACAGACGATTCCGATTGCTTTGAACAGACTGGTCACATTGTGGCAGAAGCAGAGCCCATCTTGATGGGTGAAGAAGCTGAAAAAAGATTGGTGACGCTTCCTCTGATCTGCGACTTGCACAATTTCATCCAACAAGTTCCATTGCTTGAGCCTAGACGTCAAAAGCAAAGCTCGGCATTGGACTTGGTGAGACCAAGATCTCTGATCATGTCGTTGAGGTCTTTTTGATTGGGGTAGTATGGGGTTCTCTTCTCAGCCCCACCTCTGAAACTGTCATCTGGATTTACAACGTCTTCCTCGCTCTCTGATTTACTGCTCTGTTCTAAAGACGGCTGCTCAGGGCAGTGTGGCACCCGGGCAATGGATGAAGGAAGGTCTGGATACGAGATCGCAGGTGCATTCTTACCAGTCCAATGTTTGTAAGGGTCTACCATGCAGAAGTATCCGTTGCTTGAGTGGTCAGTGGGTTCCTGCCAAATTCTTGGGATAGCTAACTTCATGGCTCCCTTTTCCCGTCTGTACCATCCTACAAAAATACATTTATTTCGCCCATGACTAATGTGTAAGAAATTCTCGCAACATTTTTCATATATGATATATTTTTTCAATAACATTGAAAATTGTAAAACATTTTAAAATTAAAAACTTTTACAATTTTAAAAATTTTAACAACTTTTATAACATAAAATTCCGAGCAACAATCGTCTATCTTACCTTCCAGAATTTTGTTTGCAGTGCTCGCAGGTGAAATGAGGTGCCCAGGGTTTGTCTTGATCCCCGACTGGCATGCCGAAATATGCCTTGTAGGCCTCACACATCTTAGCAGATGCTTCCACGGAGTACTTTTTCGCTCTTGTCTTGATATACTGGCCGCAGACATAGCAAAATGCGTCTGCCGGATGCTTTCAGCCTCTTGATGCCATCTCAGAAAAATGCAGATATGTATCCACTTAGGCAGCTGAAACTAAACTGAACTGGTGGGCTTTTAAGGCCCCGGTATTTATACTACTATTTATATTACTGGAAAGTTCTAGAAGTTACATTAAGTTTACTCAGCACTGAATTTATCTGGAATGTTCTGAAAAATAGGTAAATTTCAAAATATCACTGCCCTGGTCACAAAAGCAACGTTTGTGGGGAATAACAGCCATTTTCTATACTTTTGAGGCATAAGCAATTAGGAAATAACACTTACTACTCAGGAACAAAAAAAAAAAAAAAAGCAAGAAAAATTTGTTACACGGTGTAATATGTGCCTACCAAAAATGTAATCTGTGCCTATCGAAGGGTAATATGTGCCTATCGAAGGGTAATATGTGCCCACCAAAGGGTAATATGTGCCCACCAAAGGATATGAGCCTACCAAATGGTAATATGTTCCTATTTTGAAAAGAATTTATTTTGACAGTAGTCTATATAAAAAAAAACAATGTGTTTGAGGTTTTTTTCTTGCTTTCTTTTCGTTCTTTTTACATTTTATTCATGTGTTAGAGGGACGAGACGAAGATGAAGATGGTATTTTGTATATGTATGGAATTTATGTATTTCTTGTATATATGAAAATGATGGTTTTGTCGAAAATTGTTTAAAATTCACTTTATTGATAGAACGGTGTACGGTAAGAAACAGCTATGTATTCCTTACTTGGTGATTAGTTAAACATTAATATATTATCTGCAAACTGTTGGGGATTAGAAGATTGAGAAAAATGCAAGGATGTATTCGATTATCTCAGGAGAAAACAGTGTCATATACATTGTTTACAGGATATTTCACAGAAGACAAAAATATAAAATTTCTTTAACTGTTATAGGTCAACTGAAGAGGAGTGTGCATTTTATTTAATAATAATTTTGAATGTGATGTAAAGATTGTAAAAGTATACTGATGGTAATTTGATTGCACTTGACATAAATATAAATGAAAAATATTTCTCTCTAATTAATATTTATGGGCCAGATAATGACTGTCCCGAATTTTGCAATATGATAAATGATATTATAAGTGAATGATTCCATTATCGTTGGTGGTGATTTCAGTTTGGTCCAATATCCTGAATTAAACTGCAATAATTATAGACATAGAAATAGTCACAATGCTAGAGATGTATTATTTAGTATACTAAATGATCTTGTAGGTCAATTTAGGGAAATAAACAACCCACATTTAAAGAGATATACATGGAGAGAAAAAATCCTTTGAAACAAGCTAGATTAGATTTTTTTATGACAGTGTCTCTCATGCCAAAAGTAGAAACGTAACAAAAGATCCAAGCTACAAATATGATTACTCTATGATAATATTAAAGGTATGCTCGAATGACTTTATTAGAGATAAAGGTTTGTGGAAACTAAACACCAGCCTTCTTCAAGAAACTAAATTTGCAAATGAAATTAAAACAACATTCAAAGAATAAAATTACAATATGCTTCATTAGAATATGATGGAAATATTGAAAATATATCAAACACAGATATAAAACTAACTACATGTTGAAATTTTAAAAAATGTAAAATAAAGTAAGAACAAGAACTCGTGCACACAAAATAAGGTCTTTAGAGAATGCACTTCTACTGAAAATAGTTATAGTTATTCGGATAGAAAGAAGAAAGAATTAGAAAAAATAAGACAAAGTAAAATTCGAGTCTGTATCATCGGAAGAAAAGCAAAATGGGTGGAGGAGGTGAGAAACCAACAAGATACTTATGTCACCTTAAAAGAAATTATGCAACAAAAACTAATACAAAAAAAAAATCAAAGACGAAAATTATAACAAACCAATTTGATATTCTCAGTGAGGTTCGGAATTTGTATGAAATACTGTTTAAAGAGAAAAATGAAATAGAAGACAGACATTTAACTGATCTTCGAAATTGTAACATTTCTAAGCTAGATCAAGACCAGTCTTAAAAATAGAAAGGACAATTATCCAGAAAGAAGCATGAAATTGTCTAAAAATATGAAAAATAACAAAAGTCATGGATCGGATGGTTTCGCCGCAAAATTTCTTAACATCTTCTGCAGCGATATTGGGGAATTTGTAGTCAGAGCAATTAACGATGCATATGACGGAGGATCGTTTTCAACAGTTTTGTTATAACTTGTATGCCTAATGAAGATAAACCAAGATGGTATTTACGAAACTGTTGTTTTATATCATTACTAAATGTCTACAAATTAGCATCAGGCTGTATTTTGTCAGAAGAATAAAGTCAGTACTAAATAATATTATATCTGATACACAGACTGTTTTTATTAAAAGAAAATATATTGGTGAAAAACCAATCATTATTTAAAATATATTGCATATCAGTGAAGAATTACTTCTGCCAGTTACCTTATGATTAATTGAGTTTGAAAATGATTTTGATTCCATTTCATGGAAATTCATTCATATTGTTTTAATCATTTATAAGTTTGGACCGATGATAAAACGGTAGGTAAAAACATATTTTTGTAATATCTCGTCAGGAGTATGTTAGAATGGCGTTATACCAGAATTTCTCAATATTTTCCTAGGATGTAGACAGGGTGACCCGCTATCTCCACATGTTTTGGTATGTGCAGAAGTTTTAACGATTAAAAGTACTAAGAATATTAAAGTATTAAATTAAGGAAAACAGAATATTTACTCTCTTATTTTGCAGATCATACAACGTTGATTCTTGATGATTCTTTCAAATCTCTTAAATCTTCAACTGATGAATTAGATTTATTTGCAAGGATCGCAGGCCTGAAACGCAATATTACCAAAACAAAAGCAGCCCGTAAGAATTACAGTGCAGAAACTGCAATGGGTTACTGAATTTACGCTATTGGGTATAACGTTTTCAGTCGACTTAGATAAAATGATAGAGATAAAGTTTGAAAATAAAACACTCGTGATAAAAAGATTTTGTGGAATTGGACAAAATCACCCCTAACACCAATTGTTAAAAATAACAATTTCGAAAGCCCTAGTGATTCCAAAATTAAACCATTTGTTAACCTCCTTACCAAAACCCTCCGCAAAATTGTATTAGGGGATGGAATGAAATAGTTTTCACATTTATTCGGAGGTCAACAATATGTAGAATTAAAAGGGAGATTATGTTTCAGAGCAGTTACAATGGAGGGTTAGCAATCCTAAATATTAATACATATATATTAGGTCTAAAACTTAATTGGATTCGTAGACTTCTTACAACTAAAAGGATATTTGTTCACTTGTTTAATATGCGAGAGATCAAAATCATTGTAATATTATTAGAAGAATATGCAGGTAAATTATCAAAGGAGACGAAAATTTGCTTTGGTTTGATGTTTTGTTGGCTTATAAAGTTTTACCACAAAGAACTATACCTCAAACAGGAGATATCTTTTGATAACGAACTTGCGGATGAACACATTAATAAAAGTAAGCAATGTAACCCATCATGTACAAGAAATGGATTGAAGACAATAATATTATTTATTTTAGCGATGTGCTTTCTTAGCAGGAAATTTTTCTTGAATTTTAAAGCTTTGAAGAAAAGTACAGCATCAATGAATATTATCTTTCCTTCCAAGGTCTCACTGTAAGATTATTATTTAGAAAAATTAACCGAAAACTGAAATCAGGGACAAATGCCAGACCTTACATCTCTTACCAATTAAAAATCATTCTTCACAGTGTCAAAGGTTTCAAAGATTTTTACAGATTACTTCTTCGATGTTTTACGAACTTGTGAAAGAAAATATCAACAAAATTTCAACTTCGCTAGTAATTATTTACCAAATATATATTCCAAAGTATGCAAAGTAACAAAAATCGCAAAATTACAATGGTTTAAATATCCTATTATAAATAGAATTCTACCAATGAATACTTTTTGTATAAAATACATGCAAATGATACTGATAAATGTACGTTTTGTAATGGCTCACAAGAAATAATATTACGTTTGTTTAGGGAATGTAGTGTGATTAATAGATCATGGAGTGATGTTTCTCAGTGGATTCGAGATGAACTAAAAATACTACTTACTCCAAACGTTAAAATGTCGGAGAAACAGATGTAGAGCAATTGACGAAAAGTCTTTATATTTTATTCTTGTTCTTACCACGCACTACATATACACATACAAGATGAAAAGAAACATACCTAAATAGGCTTTAAAGACTGTTACATATCAGAAATTCACATTGCAGTAAGCGAACAGGAAAGAAAGTTTCATGAAAATTTTGGAACAGTGGGAACCAATTCTTCTTTCCAAGCATAGTTAAGTTTTGTGTTATACTCTATATATACAAATTTACACATGTGTTTAAACTGGAACACAACCATTTACTCAAATAACAACCACATACTCTCTCTGTCTCTCTCTCGGTCCCTTTGTCTCTGTCTGTCTCTTTGTCTCTGTCTGTCTGTCTCTCCTCTGTCTCTGTCTCTCGTCTTTATTTATTTCTTTACACACAATTAAATTAGATATAACTAGATGTAATAATTAGAATCTATGTCAGAGATATGTATATGTAATATTTATAAGGTAGAAGACTTTAATGTTGTGACAACATATGGTTTGATCACATTATCAGTATGTACGGGAAATAATAAAAATGTTCAGAAAATATAATCATTCTAGCAGCTTCGAGGAATTTTATGTATTAAATGCATGCCAATGGTATACAGAATGCATGACAACGGTATACTGAATGCATGCCAATGGTATACTGCATGCATGCCAAAGGTATACTGAATGCATGCCAAGGGTATATTGAATGCATGCCAACGGTATACTGAATAAGACCTGGAATGTGGCGATGTGCTAGAGTATTTTGATGTATCACAATAATATAATCCAAAAATGTTCTTTTTGAATTCACTGTAATTCCAAAATGAACGGTTCAATCCAAGAATATCATTGATGAGCACTTTGTATTTCCAGTGAATAATAATTTTAATACATAAATCCACCCAAATGAAAAACTGAACACAACAATAAGACTGATTCTGCTTCAAGATGTTAAAGCAAGAATCAGTAATTTCTCAAGTAAAACACAATATATGAAAAACTAAGACAATAATAGAGCCGGGATAAAGGTCTTCCTCCTCTCTGAAACATTAAAATTTGTCAACATGTTTAGGAATTTCCAAGTTAAAATCGGAAGTCCTGAACCCAGTGGCGTCACTAGGGGGTGCTGGGGATGCAGACCGCACCGGGTGACACCATCAGAGGGGGTGACACCAAAATGACTATACAATTTTTTAATTTTTGTGCAGGAAGGAGGTCCATGAGGGTGGCACCATGAATTACCGCACATGACTGTCTATAAAATGTTTGAATTTTTGTGCAGGAAGGAGATCCAATGGGGTGACACCATGAGTTACCGCACTGGGTGACAACAACCCTAGTGACGCCACCGCCTAAACCCAGACCCAAATAAACTTGTTTTCCTCCACTGTTAATAATCTGAATAATTAATCCACACTCAAAGATAAGTATTAGCTATGTATTATGTTACTTACAAAATATACACAGTGAGCGTGGTTTTGGACTAGGTCATGTACAAGCTACAAATGTATATAACATGTAATCATTAAGAAAAGCCAACAAATAATACAAATGACATATACAAAGCATGTCCAACCTCGTTCAACCGTAACTGACTTTATTGATTTTTATCACTATATTGTCTCTGTAAATATTTACAGCAAACATCATGCAGATTCTGTATCGTAATTACGTTTTGTGTTTGGTTGTTGTTTCGTTTGTGTAAACGTCTTTGCGGCTTTGTGACCTTGGTTAGGATCAGTAGATACAGAAGGATGTTTGACCACCAGTTTGGCACTATTGTTGGTCCGTTTTTCTTTCATATGCATTATTTTCCTAATCAGCACAATCATTTTTGATCCAGTGCTTTTTATACATATATGGCTCGTGAACTATAGTTTCAAATAGATGAGTGTTGTGTACCAAATAAGTAAATGCATACTTTCATACATAATGAGGAACATAAAGACAAACATCGCGATATTTGGGGAAGAAGCTAAATTTATTTTAATATTAGCTAAGTTCCCCTGAAGTGTCATTTTAATTCGTCTAGCTCTAACAACAGACAAAACAGAATTCGTTTAAACATCACAAATAGCAATTAGTCATTCGTGCAGATTTTAAATAATTGCTCGGTAAATATCCTTTGAGTTTTGTGTGCTTTGTAAATTTTACCTTAAAATCAAATTTTGTTAAAGTGTATGAGTTTATTGTATTGCCATCTTGCAAACTTTGGAAATTCTCTGAAATATGAAAACGTACAAATTACCTGGGGATTTCTGCTTTGGATTCTCCAGTGACTGTAAGGCTTATGTTGACTCAATTCAATCATGCATAAGGATAAAATAATGTACGTATTTACAACATACTATTATCTTAATTATGCCGTTAAAATATATAAATTTATTTTGGTATTGATCAAACATTATGAAAATTATGATATGTCCTTGAATCATAATGCCAAACTAGAATTTGCCAAACGCTTATCTGCAGAGATATTAAAGGACGTTTTAAGCCATTTATTCAGTTTTAACATGGAAAAGTAGATTAAAACGACCCGTCTTTTCATACCTCATATACATTTATCGGCTTTGTGTTACTTACACTCTTGTCATGATAACTGTTGCAAGGTTCTAGTTCCTAGATAGTAAAAAAAATGAAACCATCCTTTGTCCCAGTTTATGTCGGATGCAAATGCTGTGAGTGCGTGGTAGCCCACAGCGCACGTTAACATATCACATAACAGTAAGTCTACAGCAGCAATATGTTGGTCTGTAATCGCACGCACGCACGCACGCACGCACGCACAATAATATCATTGACACAGATATATATATATATATATATATATATATATATATATATATATATATATATATATATATATATATATATATATATATATATATATATATATATAAGCCTTGCTTCAAGTAGACAATAGCGAAAAAGTGGGAATTCCGATAGAAATACTACTAGATGTGACAGTTGCTAGGTTTCAAGAGAAATTCAACATGAAAGTACACAGAGCAAATATGCAGAAATACGAGTGGTACGATGTGCAAATTGTGGTCAGCATATTAGAAATCACCAAGGAAATTCAAGTACAAATCAAACCGTGGTTATTCATACATGACGTTTTAGTCGAAAGCTCGTTTAGAGGATGCATATATTATAGAAAGTTCAACCAATGTTGACAGACTGATCATGCACCAAAGAAATGCGCACATGGAAAAACTTCAAACAAAGCCCTAAATTAGGAAAATTCCCAGACAGTGAACGGATGAACACCTGCAGCCGATGTAAGAAAAGAAATACCAACACAAGACGATGGGCCACAGCAACAATAAATTACTAATGGTTAGGACAAAGACCCAAAAATATACAGCAGTTGAGCCAACCCTCCCACCCCAAATACGAAACTGATTACCAAAGAACGGGACGAGGTCGGAAAGGCACCAACACACAACAAACAAGTTAAAGAGAAAGAAACCACCACAATCAAAACATGGATGAAAACACGACGCAGACTCAAGGAAACACAACCACCGATTTTGTGATACTGATGTACCGACAAAAACTGAACCAGATTTGGAATGTCAAAATATTACACCCTATGAAAATCACAGCCTCAAACTTTTTTTTCTGTGTTTGCTATGAATCGTGAGAGATGGAAGTATGTTCGGGAGGAAAGGCGCACAATAAAAGTGTTCAAGGGGATAACAGAGAGACAAGCAAACATTATTCAACATTTCTTCTATCAATTGCTGGTTCTAAAAAGATGGACATTACGAAAACTTAAAAGCATACTACATTATGGACTATGGTCTGCGGTACAAAAAAAATATACGAAAACACACCTATTGTATTAGGACGAAATATTCAAGAAAAATAAGCACTCTGATGGTGCCAGCGTTTGATTTCATTTAAACGGATTGTGCCTTCATCCTTTTCCATGACATCCAACCGTATTAAAATATGTCTGTTGTCCAAATATATCACGGTCTTCTCACAACGTGTTGAATCAGAGAACTGGGTAGTAACTGGAATAAATAGAACACAATATTTTGGCACATTTGGTAAATCAATCTTTGATCAGTCCATTTCAAATTTGGGACTAGTGGAGGACACATTTTGTAACAGCAATGACCATTTTCTTATGGTATAGCCGTGAATATATGTTTATCCAAAAGCAGTTCCAGGGGGTGAGATTTAGTGTGTTAAACAGCTGAATTTCACTAATTAATATTGAATTTGTTTACCTGAAACAACATTCCCCCCGTTCTTGCTGACTTGATTTCGTCTGTGTTTGCAAACATGCAATACTAGATGTTGTCGTAGCATTTATAGCACCCAATTATGCTGTGAGTGCGTGTAATTTCGTTTATTAAACTGACCGAAAGAAAATGGAATCTCTACAAAAAAGCGCTTTAATATGTTTTCAAGTCATCTTTATACAATTTTGGATTGGTCAACATTCCTTTTGAATAAATGTGATATTTTCCTAGTTTATCCAATGTTTCGCATGCCATTTTTCAAATTAATTTAAACTTAATGATGTGTCATCGGCAAAACGATCCAACTCAAATTCATGATTTTCTATCAACCTGTTTGGAAATAGTTTTGTTTTTACGCAGCATGAAAGCTAATATTTTCGCAAATTAGATAATAAGAGGTAATAAGACAACGATTCACCCTGGCTGCTTGTATGTTTCCACTTGACTAACAATGGGTCAGAGAAACACCATTGGCGGCAGCCGCTTCGACATTCCATAAAATAAGTTACTCATTTACAAAACAATGTCCCAAAGTTGCAGCATTTGAAGACCTTACATAGAGATCACAATGAGAAAATTGTAGAAGGCTTTCTTGTCCAATATTTATTAATATCGTTGGCTTATGAACATTGCAAAATGTCAAACTGACAGCTTTCTCCTATGAACCTACTCCAATAATCTGACCTTGGTCTTAATTCTTTTCCGAAACATTATCTTTTTTGTATACGATGATTTGGTTCTTCCTATTTCGATAGATCTCTGGCTGTATCAAAAAGACAAAAATTATGGAATACTATTTTTATTGAAATTAGAAATTCAACTTCATACTGTACATTCAGGTTCTAATATAAAGACTACCTTTTGACTCACTGCTAATAATATCCAGACCTATGTTCCAATTTTATTCTGTAAACGTGTTTTCCTCTTCATTTCATATGTCATGGTTTGAAATAGGATTAATAGTTTTGGAGCGAACAATTTTGTATAGCGCTGTGTTTCTGAACGTACCGCGATACGTACCTCTATATACCACAATCATATGAGGGACCAACAATTCAATGTTCCGAGACTGGGGCCTGACACTTTTCTGTTTAATGCATGTCTGTCTATTGCTCGACAAATATTTTGATCTGATTTACAGCAAAATAACATTATATTATATCCATGATATTATTGGGAAAAATACTAATTATATTGAGCTAAAAGAAAAGATAATATTTTAGCTCCCAAAAAAAAAAAAAATCACGGTAGTACTCCTACCCAGAAAATTAAATGGCCGTTACATAATAATTTGCTATTTGTATGTCAACTGTTGCATAATCTGAAATCTAATAGCTGTAACTAAAGTGGGAGCAGTTGATATTGTTAAAGACATTGTGCTGACGTTCGAGATTCTATTGACGGAAAAAAAAAACAAAAGAACTCTTAAGTGGTTTTGAAATTCTGCATATCCCAGTTTTAGTCACAACGTTCTTTTAAATTTGTTCTAATATATACTTCTAAAAATATAAATAAGGTATTTATAGCATTTTATGAAAGATATTGCACAACCTGTAAAAATCCCCATATGATGTACATAACCTGGGCTAGGCCTAGATATTTACTGTGCAGGTGTGTCATCAATCTGTCTGCATTGCTGAGATAGTGGTTTACTATTCAGCTTTGAATGTTTAAAAAAAATGTTGTATGGCGTATACGAATTGATTTAAACTTCAGTGGAATTTTCCTTACTTTTCGCCAATGGAACTTAGGTTTTGGACCAGTAAGTGACACTTTCTTCATACATCTTACTTAATGAATACACACACTTTACTTCGAAGCAAGTTTCCGGACAAATTTCTCAGAATAAAAGCACATGCGATATATTTTATACGGAAAGCTCATTGATTTACATTACTTTTAAAATCTATACTTTTATGTTTTCGTTACAAGAAATTATCGATGCTTTGAACTGAAAGTCATAATTTAAACAATATTTTAACAAAATGAAGATTCAGTCTCTTTCTAACATGCGGGCTAAAGTTTGAACAAACATTATTCTGTTTTCATTTCATTATTTTCTATTGCAATAGCAGCAAGAATTTAAAATGTAAACAAACATACAATTCATAGCGTCTGTCGAATAATGAAGAAGTCTCGATAATAATATTGTAACAAGATATGATTCTTCTAAATTTGTTTCACAGTTAAAACAGCTTCTGCTCTCAGTGACACGTCTACCTTTA
>JAECUM010069227.1:0-13507 GCA_016617855.1 Megalonaias nervosa
ATATATATATATATATATATATTAAAATACCTGCATCGATAACAAGCACAGCTATTATACATTGAGGTATAATTCAAAATGCAACTTTCTTGACAGTACTTCACTAGTAGTAGTACTGCTGCAGAACAATAACAACAACGGTAAATGTAAATAATACTGCAAATACTACTACCGTAATTAATTTATTAATTAATTACTACTGCTAATACTACTACTACTACTACTACTAATAATAATAATAATAATAATAATAATAATAACAATAATAATAATAATTAGTAGTAGTAGTAGTAGTAGTATTGTACTCGTTAAATATGAAACACTTCTATGCTTTTCCGTGGTCATATAGTATTGTCATTTGCTACGACTAAATGGAAGCTCATTCAACTAATATCTGCAATATGCTCTGTTAGCATCTCGGTCTTACTTTATATTGTCTTGTTATTACAGTTTGCACGACCCGCTTCACAATTTACCCAATCATGGCATCTTTTGAACTTTTCATCCATATCTCATCCGTGTCTAGGTGTATTGCTTGCTAAAGTGGACTGAGATTATGAATCTGCACTTTGCTTTAGAGTTAATATTGTCTTTGTTACAATTGAACTCTACCTAGGTATGTGTGTTCTTTGTCATTCATCTTTGATGAATATGTCATTCTTCTCTCTTGCATTTTATAGGCTGGTTTAATTCTTGGATGGATGAAAAATTGAAAATGAAGAGATGCAAGATGAACTGGAGAAGAAGTCTAAACAGGAGGTAAAATGGCATATTTATTGCTGACAAGATTATACTGATTTAGAACTATCAATAGACTAGTTAGTTTCCTTTCAGGTCGACATTTTTGCAGAAATAATTAAACATCGTACATGCATTAGGGAAAAGCTGCTTACCTTAACTTTATCTTCAGCACATCATAAGTCTATGGAACTGTTGCTTAAGGTCATTTTGGCTGATACAATCTTTTGTTATTTGTAATGAGTACACATTCATGCAGAATACCTAATGTTTCTATATATAACCGTATGTTCTAGTTGTACATATAATAGTAGCAGCTAATACATACACATACAACACAAACATTGTATATGTATGCCAAGAAAATTATTATTTAGTTAATACGTATACCTACAACACACACATGGTATATGTATGCCAAGAAAATTATTATTTCTCTCAATTTTCTGCTAATGTGACAAGGCTGAATATTTAGCGAAAAAAATGTCACGTGACAAAAGTATTTAAATTAATGTATGAGAAGAATCAACAAAGTGACTTATGAAATATTGGAAAAGTGCTGTATCGCCAATATTAAACTATAACCATTATATTTACAAGTTCACGTAGCTCATTAAGTAACAGTGTCAGAAACATTGTGAAATCAATGCTGATTAATTGGAATTAAAACTATTTACCTGCCATATATATATATATATATATATATATATATATATATATATATATATATATATATATATATATATATGCACTCATGTTAACAACATTAAAAGATGAACATATGGGTCATTTGTTTATTGCAATTGACATAACGGAGTAAGGTAAAGAAGGAGAAATATTGTTAACTGCTAAAACAAACTTCAGTGAAAAACGGTGCAGTTAGGAGTATTGAAGAAGGTGAAGACCTGACCACAAGCATATTACTATTTTTTTGAGTTGATATCTCATTTTTCACAAGAAAACCATATAATTCAAAATAAAAGTCAAATGAAACAAAAACAAACATAATCCTCAATCGACTATTGTGTAAGATGTTCATTATTATTATATGCGCTAAACGCACCAAAATATGCGACAGATAAGCATTTAAATTGTTACGTGTAGGCTCGAACAAATGTAACAGAAGAAAAGAGTGAAGTCAACAAGTTTTGTATATTTTAACAAAATAATTTATTTCCCTAGAAAACAATGTAAAAATTGGAAAATAGGACTTACGGTTTGTGAATATAATCCAAAATGTAATCCTAAGAATGAAAAAAAGTCCTATCACTAAATAGTTCTATTAGAATCCAGGTTCTAATCTCGATGACGTACCAAAATAAAAGGCGATGACGTCAGATGTGGTCCTTGTACAAATGTCAACAATTCCTCAAATGAATCACAGTTTATGTTTCCGAATAATTCCAGAATAAATTTCCACTGAATTTCTTTCTCCCAGAATTTATAAAACAGCACACTCGTTTGGTTTTCTAGAGAATAAATTATTAAATTCCAAACATAAATGAATTTCAAAAGCAATCTGGTTTCAACAATAAAATAACCTATCCGTCCGTCTGAGTATCAAGAATACAACAGACTAACGAGCGCTCAGAAAGGGTTATATATTCACCCGAAGTATCATCCCGTTCTCGCGAGACAGACTATACGTGATCTAATAACAATTGAAATACGCAATAAGATATTTGCCAAATTGCACGTAGCCCTATCTAAGAACTAGACAATCATTCTAAAACAAATTTAAAAATAACACATTGTTTATCCAGATTAACACGTAGGCCGAAAAGGACCTTGAAAACAGCCAATCGTATTCGCGTAGCGATTACACTACCGCGGACCAAGGTAAACTGAAAATATTACTAACGTAATACGTTTTACGTCTTAGATAAACAGAATTACTGAAAAAGAATTTCGAATCCCTGCAATAATCATTACAATAAAATGTAATGAAACAAAAATAAAATAAAAAAAAAGAATTTAAAACTAACACATAAGAAATTTAATTACATATACGTAACAAAATGACCTTTTGCCATATGCAGTCCATCAAACAAAAAAATGTCTGCAATTTTTCTCTAGATGGTTTAAGTTTCTTTGTTAAAGGTTACGTTAAGATTAAATGAATGAAGCAATATCCAGCACATGTTCAGCACAGAAATATAACTTTCCTCCCAAAGACTTGCAACAAATCTCTTAACTCATTGAAGCATTTTCATACGAACAAAATTGTTATGTATTTTACACAGTAAATCATGTTTGTAGACACAAAAGTATGAATTGACAACAGCTGCATACTTGTATAACACAATCTAACAGTTACGTTCCAACCATTATTCAGTTCAAACAATAATGTTCTAATGTATGCAATCTAAATATGCCAACAATTATTCTGCCAACATATATAAAATACCCACATAACGGAACATATTGTTATATTCATACTTAGTCCCAACTTGTGCGTTTTCATTATATTCAAGAAAATTTGTTTGAACAAGGACGGATGACAATAATTTCAATGTTGCATATCAAAGTGTTTACCCGAAACAACAACTATCTCTTTAAATTTCATTGTTTTGTTTCGTAATTGTATATATGCCCATGACGTTCTTTCATGCAGTGTCTGATATTTCATATTATCTAAAATAGTATTAGTTTTTGCTCCTGATGCTTTCTGATCATGAGAAAGAATAATTGCATCGCTTGTGGTGATATCGGAATGGCAGTCAATTGCCGTGCATATATCTATCCAATAATATACAAACTAAATAAGATAAAGAAGTAAGTTACATACAGTTGTATAGTGATTATTATTATGGAATAAATATTTCAGTTGATACATCCCACATAATTGTTGCAGATCTATGCGATTGCCTGAGACGTTGAAAACAGAACCATCTAGAAAGGGTATACGTCAGTGGCTGTTATAATTGCCAGTGACGTATTCCCTCTCTCGATGATTCTGTAATTACAGAAAATGTCTTGAAGCCGATAGAATAATTTGACAGATTGTAATTATTTTGGTTGGATAACGCACCAATACGAAATGCCGCCCATGCAGCTGCATCACACTATGTACAATCTAGCTGATTATTCCAAGCATTTCATATTGCACATGGATCAGTGTAAATTGTTTCATGTAATTTGGACTATATACAGCAGTTTGTCTAGAAATATAATAATAATAATGCACATAATAATCATATTTTTGTATTGTTCCAATAGCATTGAGGATTTTTGTGAGGTTTATTTTAATCATAATTACCCGATTATTGTACTGACATGTGACAATTGTTCAGTTCACGACAGAGCTCTTCAATGAATGGATTTGTATGCCCAAAACCCGGCTGTGACCAATAGCCCTCGAAAATATCAAAAACAAATATTGTTGAAATATAAATGACAAATATGCAATTGAAAAAGTGGCAGTTTTTAATTATGCTCAAATCGATCGTCAATTTTGCCGTTCTTTACATTCAATTCATCAGTCTTTCTCTATCTCGTTTGTATTTGCAGAAAGCTTCTTTCAGAATCAGGGATGAGTATTGTTCCTGCTTAAAATGACTTAGGAGATCTTTGATGGACCTAACGAACTGTATATATTGAGATCCATTGTATTCCTCCACGAATACAGTCTCAAGTTTGTGAATTATTATACTTTTCCTGTGTGTTCGCATATATGTGTATTGATGAATTATTATAGCCATTTTATTCATATTCTCCTCTTTTCTATGTAACTCTTATAAGAACATTTTGTTCAAGTTGAATTTTTCAAACTCAATTGACATGTATGTATCTGACTTACAAAAAATACTGCACATCTTGAAATATTCTAATTGTTCAACGAAAGTATACAAACTCGTTCCACAGAGTTAATACCTCCCATGCAGACAATTCAGATCTGAAAATTATCATAGGGAGAAACAAAATCTTTCAAGTACGCTTTGATCTGGAGATTTAACTAATTCCTAAAAACTTTCCTAACATGTTACCCTTTTTTTAGAAAAGTAAAACGTTTATTAGGCCGAAATGTGAATGTAAATATATTGCTTTCTTTTAGTAAGACTATTTAAAGGATAATATTGCAAAATTCATAATAGATTAAGTCGGAGCTAGAGTACACAACAATTTAGTTGACAGGCGCACATAGGGCACAGTAGTCCATTGCAGTTTAAGGAAAACATCGTATTGTATAGTCTAATCATATAACGTCCAGATGCATTGATTAGTATAAAGTATATTTACTTTAACAAATATTCAAGCAAACTAAATATTCACTTTAATTAAAACCACTAGATGGGTAAAAAGAAAACTTAAACATCAAGGATAGCATGAAAAACGAAGCGTAGATGTACCAGAAATGAATTAGCATTACAACTAAACTTGGAATTTCAAGGAAACCAAGATAACGAAATATTGGCGTCAGAACGTTCTTAAATGAAAGATTAGGATGGCCTTTTATAGCAATAGTATACGATTACCTTGCCAAACAGTGGCAAATAAGAATTAAGAAACGTTACGTAGAAACAATTGTCATCACTCATGTTATATTGTGATTTTGTATAATATTAAATGGATTTTGTTTCCTTAAACTAAATGTACTAAATGTATGAATTTAAGATTCCTTGTTTGCAAGGGTAGTTGCATTTAGACTGTTTACAGTGGCGTGTAATTTATTTACTTGCTTGAGTAAAATAATGAGTTCGGGAAACGAAGCTCGACACTACTAAAAATTTCTTTCTGGCAGTACAAAAGCAACAAAAATTTTCATGCATCTCACAATTTTCTCATTCTCATTTGTTTGAGTTTTTCTTTTCTCACACATATTTCATAGCGTTACTTTTCTTTGGGTGAATGCACACAAACAACTAATCAGTGTTCCATAAACCACAACTAAACTGTTTTTTATCAAAAAATATCTCATCGCGGTGAAAATAGCATAAACGCAATCTTCCGGGTAATATTTAGAGTCCATTATTACCTTTTCAGATCACATACGAATATGTTGTAGACTCACTTTTGAATATATAAGGCTGTTAATATTACAACTTATGTCTGCAGCTAGAAATTCTTTGTTAATCTACATTTGTAATGGATGTCTACTTAATAAATTGCAATAAAAGGTAATGTCGAACATGCAACCTGGTAGAAGTATCCTTTCTATAGAAAATGTTATTACTGATAACATCAGAAGTATAGAACAAACTAGTCTCTTATTGTTTTTATATGACTCACAATTTGCAACCACAATCTAACTAGTTCTATGTTGCGTGTGTCATTGTTTGACCATGAACTGAAGAATCTGTTAAAACTAGGGTATCATTTTTTGTATTTCATTTTTTTTTTTTTTTTTTTTTTTTTTTTTTTTTTTTTTTTTGGGGAGCTGTGCTAAATATCTATAGTTGATGGTGTAATATATGGTAAGCTTTGGGATTTCAATAAATTTTAACACAAGCATAAAGATGGATTTCAGCTCCTTATTTCGTCTTTTCTCGGTTCTGTATGCACTCAAGACATTAATAAGTATTATATCTCTTACACCCAGTAATGTGTAGATTGACGAATTTGACTAAATTAATGGTTGGTCCTTATAGTATTATAAGATGGGATATTAAGTTATAAACATAATCTAAACAACATATATATGCTAAATAAGCATAGAATGAAACCAGAGTGTTTCTAATACAAGCAAAAATAAAGAGCAAAGTTAATGAAAACTCAACTTAGTGTCTTATTATGTAACAATTGTTACCTGTGTATGCTCGTAAAAAAGTAACAAGGAAAAGAGTGAAGCCAACAAGCTTTCAAAAATTAACAGAATAATTTATTTCCCTATAAAAACAAGGTAAAAATGTTCAAAATGACTTACGGTTTGTGAATCTAACCCAAAAATTAATCCTAGAATTTAAAAATATAAGTCCTATCACTAAAAAGTTCTAAATGACTCAAAGTTCGAATCCCGATGAAATTCCAAGATGGAAGGCGATGACGTCCTCTATAACCTGTTTTGTGTTATGGTGTCAACAGTTCCTTGTTTAATCACCAAGAATAATATTCCGGCTTTAGAATTCCAAATAATTTTCAGTAAATGTCTTCGTTCAAGAATTTTGATGAGCACAACTAAAGTCTCCAGGGAAAATAAATTATTTTAAAAATAACTCAATTCAGTCTAGCAACAACAAAATAAATACCTTTGAACCCGAAGGTATGATTTACGACTGACTAAACCAAACACTATGAAACGTCACTTTAACTCTAATTACAGCGCAGAACGGACCAGTGACAGGATCACGTGATCACTTAGTCCGACCGGCGTGGTAACATTACACGTCGATTATCACGTGCGCCAAGTATGAATTGGATTGTACTGAACGAATCTTACTATAAGATTCAATAATAATTTTTTTAAAAGCGTTGTTTACAACGTAGCTGAAAATAGCTCTGAAATCTAGGTCACCAAAAGACATAATGTTTCTACGAACTGCGTATTTATCAGGCTAAATGAACTGAACTGAACTTACTGGAAAAAAGTCAAATCCAGTGAATAAATTTATCATTACAATAACATGTAATAAAATAAAATAAAATAAGAAAGAAATTTAAAACTAACACACAAGTAATTAAATTATATATACGGAACGCAATGTCGGTCACAAGGAACTAGTCCAAAGTTATGAAATTCATGAAAGGAAATCGAATAGTGCAATATTCTACAGAACATAGGAAATTAAAATAACATTACGATATTTGTTTCGGTTAAAACTTTATATAACACCAAACCAAGTAAAGTGTGAGAAATTGACAATCAAATCATAGGTACCAGAGGATTCGTATTCTGATGAAACCTCACATGTCAATCTCGTTTGTTCAGTGTAATCACTGAAAGCGAGTGGCTGTAGATATAAATGCAGACATGTGGGGACGAAGAGGTGTAATATATGAATAAATAGGTATAAAGTAATATAAAATGATACTATTTAATCAGGTAAATACGATTGAAAATAATTTGATACTGTAAAGTATATTTCAGGTGAAGTTAATACTTATTAATAAAACGACTTTGAAAAAGCTGATCAACTGATCTCCTAATGATCCACGTTTAGGCAATATCTAGCGCCACATTTGTCCACCAACATAAAGCTGCAGAAGTATTCATTCAGCAAGAAGAAGAAGAAGAAGAAGAAGAAGAGAAAGAAGAAGAAGAAGAAGAATAAGAAGAAGAAGAAGGAGAAGAAGATGAAGATAGGAAAAATGAGGACATTTAAGGCATGAATATTCTGCTTAAGTGGTCATACCACGCAACTAGGATATAGGAATGCTGACGAACAAATAAATTCTTCTACGGTGCGCTGAAGGTGGGATAGCGGTCTCAGGGAGGTGTGGATAAGTGGTTACAAGAAGTCAACAATTTATCCTTCAAATCATCCAACAATGACTCTTACTCTTAGAAAGATCTCTAAAACGACCGTTCCGTTTAGAGCAGTCATGTCCATGCTGGAGACACAAAATATGATCTTGGAAGAATTGGAGTATGGCCGGCAGCGTAAATATAACAGCTCGTCCTTTGTTAATCACAAAACCTCAAGACGTATCTTCTATCCGGTGCTCACTGACATTCGAGAGCACACATTATCTTATCAGCTGATCACGTGCTCATAGAATCCTAACCGTTTGGTAACCTAATGGTCATCTACATAAGAGTATTGCTTAGAAGTGTCCTTGTTGACGTCATGTGGTTATGTACAACATCAGTTTTACTTGAAAGAGTCTTCAAGGATTTCATATAAAAACTAATTGGTAGGTAATTCGATACGTGCTCCAGCTAGCTAGTCTTATATATATATTCATATGATCCTTCTACTTACCATAGTTTGCACCACATGGATGCTGAATTCACCCAAAATAGCCGGTAATAATTTTAGTTCGGGACCAGACTCTACATCGTCCTTTAAAATTTCGCCACACGACACAAATAGCAGTTTAGTTTCTTCTCGCAATCAACTTAACATTTTACATTATCTTTCTATTACGCAACATAATGTTAAAATATTTTGTCCAAATTAGATAACCTATGCAAAACAGAGACATAAAGCATGCACCACTGAATAGGGCTGTTTCAAATGTGATTACATTGACAAATTCGCAAATATTATCACTGACGGTTTGGTCTTGATATCCAGTAAATGTATTCAGATTAGAACTTTTAACGTTAAGCCATCGGTACCTCTAATTGAACTAATTTTCCTTCCTTGCCATACACAACAATCACTGTGATGCGGCAAGACCAACATATGCACGCTTACAAATTAATACAAATACTGAAATCATCCACTACAGAATCCAATTATTGGTGTGCATTTGTTTATTTTTCAATTAACCCTTGCTCTATTAATATTTCCTAAGGAAATAGATCACCTGATCTTCATATTAATGTATCTTGACACGTTCAAAGTGCATTTTATCTCATGTTTTCTTTCAGATTTTCCGTGCGTGTAATAATTAAACTGCTACATCTAGAATATCTTTCCTTATGATGAAACATGTAAGATTACATCTACTTGTTATGAGCAACAAACCTTTAGGCAGATCAGAAAGTGAATGTGTAGGATGTAAAAGTCAAAAAGAAGGAATTACTACCAGATAAAGATATTCATGAAAATGATGAAGCGGTGTCAATGAAATGTACTACGTATAAAACAAACATCCAGAGTTTATGGTAAATCTGTAAAGTATATATTGATTGAGTAACTTTGTAACCACCATAAAATAGAATGTATTATATCATGTGATGTATTTTATTGTATCTGCTTTGTTTAAAGGAATGTTCATTTTTATTTCTCTCTAAAATATTTCATACTATTGCAATTTAAATTATTATTACAATATTTGACATATTTAATAAATTAGCCTTTACTATTTATTATTGAATATTTCGCTTAAGTATGGCACCCTAATTGGGCGGGGGTTTTTTCTCCGTGCCACTCGAGTATGCAAATAAAAGTTATGCCATGAATACAGGTTGATATTATTTCAGATCTCACAGCATGTAAATTTAGTGCATCTGGAGAGGATTCACTTAGCATACGGGTCGAAGTACTTCCGGAACTCCCTATAATTAGTTCATACCCAGGAATTCCAATGGCTATTAACTTCAATCGTGTAATTGAAATGAGTAGGGACAAAGAAGCTAACTAAACTTAAGATACCATGTGACATCACTACCAAGGCAAGGTAAAGAAAATGTAATGAAACTTGTCCATGGGGACGGTACACACACACACACACACACACACACACACACACACACACACACACACACATATATATATATATATATATATATATATATATATATATATATATATTTATTTATTTATTTATAGTTACGACCCTATGTTCACAAACGTAAGTAACAGAACAGATGCGCCGAAATAACAAGTTTTATAAAACTTAGCAAACAGTTTAAATATCAAAAGTTATAAATGAAAATGTGAGAGGAACTTACAGTATTATGAAGTAAATCCATGCTAGTCCTTGCAAAGGTAATAGAAAGTCCTAAGTGAATGAAACGTTCCTTGTACTGGTCCTCTGAGAACCGTGACTTTGTCAAAACGGCGATGTCGACAATTCCTTCAAATCATTTATAAAAATTCCAGAATAATATTATGTTCCAAATAATGAGCTAATATTATGTTCAAAATAACGAGCACTATCTATTTCCACTGAACAATCCAAACATTTTTTCCTCTCAAGTATGTAAGTACAGCATAAATTAAGTCTGCAGATTTACAACAGTAAGTGTGAATGACTGCAAAAATCAGAATGAATCTGAATGCTTAATTTTCTCTTTATATACAAGATATATCGCGACTGTAGTTTGCAATAGACCCCATGTGTCAGCATATAGTATTGATTTTGAATCAAATTATGCATATTCACGTGACTTCGTGCAACCAGTATGAAGCTTCAGAATTTCTGGAAGCGTAGAAATCCCATCAATCGTAAAGAAACTACGCCATGGGCGCCATTTGAAGTCTTATTATAAAGATTAATATTAATAATTTTCAAAATGTAAACAAACATCTATTTATAGATCCTATACAATTTGCGTTCTAAACAGAGCCAGTTTACGCACACAATTTATAACAAAAGATATTCTATACAATTTACAACCATTATTACAAATTACGAAAATTATATAAAATCGTGTACCAGGAGTTTCAAACATGTGTGTGTATATGTCATACTTGTTGGTGAAACGTAGCTGTACAAATTCCATAGTTTATTCGTCTTTGATGAATAATCATAACATAACCAAAGTTGTGTCAATTCCAATTTTGATACACTTGGTAATAGATTTAGAGTTCATTTCTATGATAACTTCTAAACTTTGTAGCATCCATGGTGATAAATCCTTAAGTCAAACATATTTTGTTCTACAATTTTCTTTCTTTAATTCTTGCTGATTGCTTGCATAGCATCTCTATCATAAAATTGCTTTAATTGTCTTTTCTATAATCGAATTCCAACCGGATCGTCTTGTTGCAACAGAGTTTTCTGTTCACAGACACTGATACATCAGAAAAAGCGTCTTCGAAATAGAAGTAATTGAGGAGAACTAAAAAGTAATAAACAATGTAAACAGAGGCATAGCCAGCAAAGCTATCTTCATGCCTTAATTTAATCAATATAACTCAGTTTTTATCGTATTTGAAAGACATCTGAGGTAAATAATATTTAGATACTCCATGAGCTGATATCTAAACAAACAGATTTCAAACTCTGTCGTGCTTAGTGGTGTATAGTAAGACCGATTAATACTTTTAACTGACATTTTCTAATGATTTTAGCTTCAGTTAAAGTGGTTATAACTTGTTGCAGAGAGTATTCATTTTGACCCCTTATCATCATTTCACAAGGAAGCGAGATATCGTTGAAGAATATATTAACAGAGCCAATGATTTTCCTTGATATATAATTAACTGTGTGTGTGATTTGAATGTAGTTTTAAATATTTTCAGTCATATCGCTATGATGTCTGAATGAGGTTGTTTATAGTGATGTCTAGATTTGAGGCATTGTGCCGCAGACATGTAGCACCATATCCCACTCTCTTACATTATCATGACACCAGGCCGACCAGTCCTAACACTAACCTCTTATTTCTGAGCGCCAAGCGAGGCAACTGCTAATGCTGTTCTTTATAAGTCTTTGGCATGACTCGGCTGAGGTTTGAACCCGCGACCACCCACATCCGAGGCGGACGCTCTAACCACCTAGGCCACCGAAGCCGTCCCCGTTATATTAATTAGTTTTGAAACTAAATGACTGTTAACAAGCTCTGCAAAGGGGTACGATTACGAAAGACGAGGAAGATATGGATTATCATAGTTATCTCCCTCCAATTAGTTCCCGATGCACCACCCTATGTGGTATGATAATAATAATAATAAGAAGAAGAAGAAGAAGAAGATGATGATGATATATATATAAAACTCATACTACTACTATTATTATTATTATTGGTGGTAGTGGTAGTGGTGTTTTAATCATGTAATAGTAATATTAACAGGTTATATTAGTAGCAGTTATGTAGTAAGAAATATTCAGGGTTCGATATGATCATAGTAATTATTTTGTATCAGTTTTGTTTCCTCAGTTGACAAACTAATCTAAAGCGCTCGATTTTGCAGATCATTGTTATCTCATCTCTTTTGCCTCGGTTCGAGTCTCTGGCTCGGTCAATTTAGGCGTGTGTGAAAAGTTGCAATTAGCTTCCCGTGGATCAGTCATTCTTCTTTTGGGCCTAGGCTACTTAAAAACACAGCCCAGAGTATGTTTCAAAACATTTCGCTACCTGACAACGCCTATGCCACCCCCGCCCCCAACCCCTTTTTCAACCGGACATGCTAATGTAATGTGTGTTTGTTTGGATCGAGGGGTGTTTTGGTGGCTCTCGTGCATCTTGAACTTTAACCTTGTTATAATTGAATTAAAAAACAATATCATGCACGCACAGAATATAGAAGAGCTGAAAACGAACCACAACATAAATTAACTTCTGTTTAGAAGATGAAACAGGTGTTGCTGTACACCTCCCTTGCTCACTATTCCCGTGGCCAAGTTTAACGTCATGCCAGCGCGTACCCCTTCATTTTTATGAGGCCAATTATCCCATTTCAGATGTTAACGTCTTCATTTCAAACTATTAGATTGCTTTTCTGACCCTATATAGATATTTATCTAATTTTAAATGTAAATGGATTATGCACAATTATATTTTAGAAACGGAAATAGATGTAATTAAAAGAAGAGTGAGGTGTGTGTGTGTGTGTATATATATATATATATATATATATATATATATATATATATATATATATATATATATATATATATATATATATTCTTTGAGTAAATGATTATTTTTAGTCTAGGTTATCGATAAATTAGTGCTGCTATGCAATTTATCACAAAAAAAATGACAACCTTATCAAGCAGGATTAAAGGCTGATAATGGTCCCATGAAACCCACATAATTAACTCAAAGATCAATGACAGAGTACATGTCATCCGACATTGCCCTGATCAGTGCACCCTTGTTTCGCGTTCACAGTTTTACTTCTGAGCAAACGTTTCTCATTCGGACGACCGATTCTATATCAGTAAAATAGATGTAATTATCTGGCTGAGATCTCTTTTATCCCATTGGGTTCAAATAATGGACATTTTTACAGGTTGTATGAGAATATATATATATATATATATATATATA
>JAECUM010069228.1:0-12490 GCA_016617855.1 Megalonaias nervosa
CAATTGTTTTCCTCACAGGTTATAGATTACAATGGAATGGGTTTTCCTCACAGGTTATAGATTACAATGGAATGGGCAGCAAGGGCCAAAGCCCGTTCATTTTCTTCAATCAGAAGGAGATACCTGACTCTAATTTCATCATTGAGTATCTTTCTGAATATTTCCACGTTGACCCCTATTCGGGATTGTCCATTACTGACAAGGCCGTTGCTAGAGCCTTCCTCAAAATGATTGAGGAAAATACGTCATGGTGAGTGAAAATCGTAGTTTCAATATTTACCATGTGATAATTGATAATCACTGATAAACAAATGATTTACCGTGTGATAACTGATAATCACTGATAAACAAATGTGTTCTGTAGGCAGAGAGGCACAATGTTTAAACCTGCTGACTAATCTAAGTATTACATGTATATTTTAAGCATATATATGAATAACTTTATTATATTGCGGATAATGCACGAAAAGGGATGATATTGTATTTATCTATGCTCTTTAGATTAAGAAAGTTCTGTGGAGCCCAAGTTAAAATTTAAAAGAGCGTTCATCGTGTTTGCTTCGAGTTTAGCTCACGTGTGAAAAGTGTACTTATACACTGGAAAGGAAAAGAAATAAATCAGTCTTCTCTCAGGTCGAACAGGCCTTTCTTTCATGAAAGGCCCGAAGCTGGGTATATAACGTAATCAAACGTTTTAAATTTACAATCAAAATATACATCCAGAATATAGGTCAAGAAGAAAGGTGGTAACGCTTTTAATGTTAATTCAATAAAAATTGTTATGAAATCGCACAGTTTTGGTTCAGGCAGATACTAAAACTGAAGTGGTTCATAAAAGAATACGTGATTTACTTTTGTTATAACTAACAGCTGCCTCGCTAGACGCTCGTCATTGAGAGGTTAGTGTTAAGACTGGTCGGCCTGGTGTCAGGATAGTGTGACTGGGTGGGACACCATGCTACATGTCTGCGGCATGATTGCCCCAGTGTTAGACATCACGATAAACTGTCACACTGCAGACATCGTAGCGATATGACTGACAAATTGTTAAAGCTACGTTAAAAATCCAAATCACACACACACACACACACACACTTTTGATACAAAGAAAACCGCATCTACTTTGGTTCATTCGCATTCGCCAGGTGCTAGCTTGAAAACACGCAATGCGTTTTATGCCACTAAGTAAAACTGTGTCTATTTCATGCAATAATTAGTCAGTCAGGAACAGGGTCTTCTTTAGGAGCGACATCTATAGAAGAGGAACAAAACTGGTACCCTTGTGCTCCGCCCTGCTTTAGGGGATATACTGCCATCTTGCTTCTGTCGAATTGAGAATATTCTTGGGTAACATTTTGGTCCGAATAATGAAGTCAAACAATCACTACCATCGTCATCCGAATGGTATTCCACTCCGAATGGTATTCCACCCAGATTAGTCCTACATGTAAGACCTCGACGCTGATATTTATGTTTTGGGCGTCTAGGTCTTACTGCCTAAATAACGGCGCTGTGTAGCGTGTTTTAGATAGCTTCGTTTCGTTCAAGATTCTCATCATCCTTTTATCCGATTTCGGTATTCCCGGCTTCCATCGCATTCCAGCCAATTGAAATGTAGGCCAACGGAACGAAGCTGTCTAAACACTTTCTCTAATATTAATATGTCTTTATTCGTTTCGTTAAAGAAGTATACTTCAACTTAACCCGATGTCGGCATTCCCGGCTTTCATCGCATTCCAGCCAACTGAAATGTAGGCCAACGAAACTTGAAAACATGTCCATTTGCTTGTGTGGGAATTTGAATTTTGTAGGAAAAAGACATCAGAGTAAGTAAAGTCTGAATAAAACAACTTTAATTTGTAGGAAAGCGCCCATATGGGCTGCCAAGTGTGTGAGATATTCCTGACAGTTTGACTTGTTGTTCCGATGTTAAACGACATCGGAACACGCTACACAGTGCCATTATTTGGGCAGTAAGACCTAGACACCCAAAACATAAATATCAGCCTCGAGGTCTTACATATAGGACTAGACCCAGATTTAAGTTTATAATGCAGCTCACCTTTGTGTAATGTTCGCTGCCTGTGGATCACATGAATCCAGTGATTTCTTTTATATCTGTTGTTGAATTTTAACCGCCATTATTATGTTTCAGGTGATACAATTATTGGTGATGTGCTCCTGTCTCCTTATGGTCTGTTATTTATGTTAAGTTTGAATATAAAAAATCAAGTATAATTCTAGTTAAAAACTAGCCTATTTATAGCACAGCTACTCATTTGATGCTGAACTGTGTGCAACTGACATGAGAATCGAAGATGCAGTTGTGGTACTTATTATCTTATTGTAGGCAAATGCCGAGACACATGCTGGCCGTAACTAGCTTTAGATTTGACTCAAAAACAAAATCATATCGTTGTTCCTGCTGTTGCTCCTAGTATCGTTTTTAGTATATGTTTACGTGTGTTCAATTCGTTGTTTTCTGCACGAATGGTAAATAATACCATAGTGCGATTTCCTTCATAGTGAGGAGAAAAACAAAGAGTGCCAAATCCTCTTGTATTTCCATCAAATATATAATTATCGAGTATACATGCATCACCTATATGTAAAACAAAGTACAGCAAAACTTTCATATAATACACCTACTTTTAAAGGACAAGACTTATAATTTTCAAAATAGCTTTATATTGAAACTGTATATCATTTATTCCTGTCCATAAAGGATTATATATTTTGATTCCTAGAGTGTCCGTTTTTAGGCAAGTTTCATTGTACATTCTGATGTTACCTGCGGCACTTGCGTTATCTCCCATTAATTTCCAGAAAGACTACAAGTGGATTTAGATGAACGCTTTGAAACAATTATTGGATTATGTAACAATAAGAGATGCTGTAACGTAAATATTTTTGGGAATGTATAAAAATTGATGTAAAGCTTGTAAACATGCATGAAGTGATATAGGGAATACCAGACTCGGTTTCTCAAAGGCATTCCATTTGTGGAGCTCCTTGTTCGTATGAAACAGTGCATTAGAATATATTTAATTATGTCAATATGTAATATCTAAAAATATCAACCTTCTTTCCACAGGGCAATTTTCATCTATCGTTACGTGGAACAGCCAGAAGAGTATGCGGAATATTTTATGCCTAAAGCTTCTGCAGATGTCAAGGCCGCTTTGCAGAAAACCCTCCAAGTTTCGGCAACTCTCTCTCTCTCTCTCTCTCTCTCTCTCTCTCTCTCTCTCTCTCTCTCTCTCTCGTTTTGTAGGCATATAGTAATTTTTATTCACATCTGATTCCACCATTGTGTAAGCTATAGGAAATATACGCAAAGCACGTGCAAATCTTTTGGCTTCTCTGACCTGCTCTCTTGTTTTGTTTGCTAAAGGAAATATATGTATGGCTATCGAGTGTGTATCTTTATTTTTATCACATTTATCGCCCTTTTCCCGAACTCCTCCTTACGGCTCATAGCTTAAGGAACTTTGTGCATGCATACCTGTAAATTCATTCATACAAACGAAGCAATATAAGAAGGATATCAGAAGTATAATCAGGAAAATAAAATAAAAAATCAACCACAGATCCGTAACTAAAGTTAGTACACTGTCGACGTTTAGAAATTATAACGCCATCTTACATCTTCGTTTGATATTATCAAATATGTGACAAAATATATGATTTCTTTTGCGAATGTAGTTTACATGTTTTTTGTTTAAGATTTGTTATTGCTATTGTTACGAGTCTATGTTCTTAAAATAAGTAACAGAAAAGAATGAAAACAACAAGCTTTGTAAAATTTAACAAATAATTTATTTCCCCAGAATACAAATTGAAAAATGAGAAAAAAGAACTTACGGTATTGCGAATTAAATCCAAAACTAATCCAAGAATTAAAGACACAAGTCCTAGTAATAAAAAGTCCTGAATAAAACTCAGTTCAAGTCCCGAAGAGATTTAAAATTGAAGGCGATGACGTGTCTGTTATGGCCTGCGTCGTACTGATGTGTCAACAGTCTCTTTTTGAATCTCAGAAATATTATCCCAGGTTCGAATTCAGTATAAATTCCAATGAATGTCTATATCCAAGTATTTTGTCAGAGCATTTTTGTATTTCCAGAGAAAATAATCACTTGAATTCAGTAATCTGAAGAAAATAAAATTCAGCCCAAACCGGACACAACATAATACAACTTAAAAGTGCCAGATGTTAAAGCACAACTGGTAAATTCTTCACAGTCAGAAGATAATATAGTTCTCTGTTTGACCTCAGCTCACAATTAGCATTTTCTAAAAACAACCATTACGCAATGGAAAATAGCCTTCTTGAATGATCTAATGAGCCGTATTTATTTAAAACATAATACCCTATAAAATTCACTTTGGAATCCCCAAAACCCTGACCCAAATCAACATGTTTACCTGAATAATAATTTGGTCAATGAGTTCATACCCATAGAGAATAATGAAGCTATTATTAGTTGTTTACATCAATGAAAAAAAAAAGTCTGTCAGATCAAACAGAACTGAACTCAGTTCTGGACAAGGTCAAGTCCAGTAAAGAATGTTACATTACAATAGCATGTAATGGAATAAAAAAAATAAAACTAACAGACAAACAATTAAATTAAATATACATAACACTATTTTTGTACACTTGTTGATGCATTTTAATACAACAGCTGTAAGGCTCATTCTTAGTTTATTGGCGCCATATATGACAATTTTTCTTTGTTTCTTCTGCATGTTTTCCACGAAAATTGTAGGGATCATAAAACACTTCAAATTGTGTCGTCATTCCTTCAAAGGTTCATTCCTCCTTACAAAACAAACTGCTCTTTCTCAGGTCAGAGACAGGGCACAGAAACATGGAATAGGTCGCCATTCTTCAGAGGAGGTCCATAAAATAGGATGTGATGACATAAAGGCTATTTCGGCCTTTCTTGCAAATAAGAAGTTCCTCATGGGAGATAATCCAACTTTAGTAAGTCCGTGCATGTATTTATTATCATAATGGCATTGCTTTGGTTACAATAATTATTGTAAAGGAAGGCTATAGAGAATGAGATGAAAAGCGAACTTATTTGCATTATCAAGTACTGATAAATTTACATTATCGTTTGCAAGAAATTGAAGATGATACATTTTTAATAAATCTTGGTCTTAAAATCTGGTCTTAAAGTGCGGTTATAAAGTAAGCGTTGCTGCTACGAGGTCTTGTAAAATACGTTACATTAGATTCAGTAATTGTTTGCTATAAAATCCTACATATTGCTTCATGAACATTCTGACGAATTCAGCTTGATATTCACAATGAAGAGATAAAGCGACATATTGACGCTAGTTTGTGATCACAATGGACGACATTTGTATGATACTCGAAAAATTGTCGACAAATGTATCATTAGAGTGTTGCCAATCAATGTCAATACGTCTAATTTTTAAAGATAAAAGCCTTTTCTGACATTCATTTGACCTCTCTGGAGCTATTTTTAGGTCCACTGATCACTCATTTCCTCTGAAATTTTGTTTTTCTCACACGTCCTCCACGGCAGAAATTAGGACTGAGAAGGGAGACATGGATTGAAGAACTATTTTATAATTTTAATTAAATTTAAAAATCATGGTCTTTGGGCCAAATACAAGTTACATTTTAATGAAGATAATTATGCGTTACTATTGGGACGAAAATAATTATTCTCTTGACTGATATAGAGGATGAAGACTTGCTCATAACAAACATCTCAAACATCTCAACTATATACGTAAGGGCGGTTATGACCCACCTGTTATCTACACCCAGCCACTCACGTTAATACCATGTAAGATGATGGTTAATGCAATCAATGAGCAAATTATGGAACATCTGGAACAGAACAAAATATTTCTGGATTATTAGATCTCGTTCAACGAGACCCTCTAAGATCGTTTGACTCGTACATCACTGGGCCAAGCGAGAAGAATGGCTCAAAGACACTATAAGTTTACCAATATTGTTTTCGAGAAAAGCAATCACTGGGGTCTCCACAATTCTCTACCACTTAAGGCACAACTATAAACCTTGATGATAGAGAACAGACCTTATGATCCTAGATTTTCGTAAAACCTTCGACAGCGCATCAACACATAGAAGACTGAGGAGTTATAGGTTACTACATTTGTATAGGAAAATCTGAATGAGGTTTTTTTTTTAGATATGCTACACGACGTTTGAAGGGCGGTATAGCTCAGACAAATACGCGTTCATATTTCCTATACAAATGAAGAAACTGTTTTATTATACGCTCTCTAACCCAGGCTAAGTAATAAAAATAACACACTACAAGAAACAAAATAAATTAATTTCTGCTAGATTCCAAATTAAATACACAAGGGTAGTTAAAAAATACAAAATAATATTCATGCACTCACAGATCGCCCATTTTGTAGCGTACTGCGCGCTCATGCATTCATTTAGAAACGAAATCTCATTTGGCCTACTTAAAATTTAATTTTAGATCCATATTGTGAATGATTGTGCCTTAGAACAAGTTTTCCAGCTGATCTGGAATGGAGGGATTTGTTTCTCGGTCGATCCAACTAAATTCGCGTATCTAGTTGTGATGGACTAGAGTTATTCGCTGGGTTGGTTCTGTACAATGTACATGTGGCTGGAGGTCCTTGCCGTGAAGCAAGCTGCATATGTGTTTATGTTCTGTCGTTGATAGTTTGGAATTATAAATGGGAAAAAATATGAAATTCTTTTGTTTGAAATTCTCAATAGGACTCAGGATTAAGTTTTTTTTTTTTTAGGTAATATAATATTTTTATGCACTGTCACTTTCGTGTGTTTTTTTTTTTATTTGTTTATTTGAGTTAAAAATTCTTAACAGGGAAAATTACAAAGCAGCTTGGGTGTGAGTGCCCATTTCGCCAGCGTAATATAAGGCTTCTTCGACATCGAGACTTCTTGGCCCAGAGGCTCTTGCTTTCCTACCAATACCCGCCTTCTTCAGTTGCATTTTATTTCGAATTTAGAGACTGGACTGACATTTAAAATGGGACGTGTGAGAGAGATGGGATAGTCTATGACCTTACAAATGTCTGTCTATTTTTATAGACTCGTGAGAGTACGGCTCATAATCTGAACCATTCGATTTGCGAATCATTCTGAACATTTCTGCTAAATAAACGTTTCAGTTATCAAAATGATATTTTAAACACCGCGTGTCTCACGTTTGCCATAAAGCCATCGTGTATCATGAAGCCATCGCTGGACATTGCGGATATCACGTTTAGTCGTTTGCTTGGTTGAAAGTTTCTGTTTTGACACTGTTAACTCATCCATGTCGTCAGTTTTATCATCTTTGTTTTTAGATGGATCAAACGGCTGGCTTAGTTCATCAACAGACAAATCTATAAATCAAACGTTCGGGCGTCTGCTACATGAGCGTACATTGTTTGTTACACAATAAAAGGTAGTTTCTAACAAACGATACTATTTTGAGACACACGTGTCGTGTAATATGAAGCAGTGCATCACGACGAAATATTGCATGATTCTGGCAATGTAAAGTTAATGAAAAAGAAATGAGCATATAATAAATTAAGAATTCTATATACAGGGTAACATCTTGACAGCATTAAATTGTAGCTGAGAAATGTATACTAACGTATCACAATAGAAGGCAACATTTGGAGTTTTCTATGATTCTGTGCTGGGGCCACTAATGTTCCTGTTATAAATTAATGACACCGGGGACAAAACGCTGTTGAAATAATGCTCTTGGCTTATGAAAGCCTGCCATTGTTGGTATATCAGTTATCGATGAATGTTGGAGATAACACGCCGACCTTAACAGACTAGGACAGGCATACTCTTGCCAGATGAATTTAAACCTGCAAAATGTTATTTATTGAGGGTAGCGAATATGAAGAGACCACATAATAAAGGGGCAAACATTAGTAAGTGTGTTTGATTAACCAGAGTGGCCGTCACAAATAAACTGGGTTGCGGAAAATACGTCAACAACATATTCTGCAATGCAAATGCATGATTCGGATACCTGCCACGAAAACTTTGAAAGAGCCTGCAAACCGTAAGGAGCAAACTTACCTCGCATTTGTTCAACCCACTTTGGAATGTCAGCTGTGCAGTGTGATTCGCATCATCAGGGACAGATAATACATGTTTAACTGATTCATCATATAGCCAAGAAAGTCACAAAGGTATAATAAGCCGGTAACAATGCGGTTGTGTCAACATTCTATTACGATACAATTACTCTCATTTAAACCAATTCAACCTTGTTAGGCTTAGCCTATTCCATTATCTCACCCACAAGAAAGCAGCAGTGGAGTTAACATCATATGTAAAGACAAAGATAGCACCATTTCAAACATTTGACACGAATCAGATATTGGAATTTGACCAGAGTAAGTTATTGTTTCTAAAAAAGAGTATTGGAGCATGAAATACCAACATACATCTTTAGATTGAGGGCAAAGGTATTGGAAAAACCAAATATGCAAACAAATAAATCATACCTCACTTCACATTGCGGTAAAAGGGAGAGGCATATGTTTGTAACCAGTATCTGTATGTATGTTTTCATTGTTCATACTGCAGAACATTTGATGACTCACCACGAATGTAAAGTTGAGAGACGGGGCCGGTACCTTTTCCGCATATGTCTAGTCGATCTCATTCAAAATTAAAAGTAGAAGAAGAAAAAAGGTTGCTTTGAATCTAGTTATAAAACCTCCGCACGACATAAATAAGAAAGTAGATCATTCAAAACTTCCTGGTTAACGTGATCACATCTACTTAACAGATGTCAAATTGTCAAACTGCTATTGAAAAATGACAGAACGGGAAGAAAATAAAATACTTGTGATGCACCAGTCACCAACCGTTATATTATTAAAAGAAGTAATTTCATATATCGTTTAGATTCAAGTTTTTTATTATCAACATGAGTATTCATTACTGTGGGGTTTTTTTTATAATCAAAATGCATTATTTGACGTCCGTTCTTTTTCATTTTTAACCAGTAAAACTCTGAAAATTAAATTTGCTCTTACCAGCATCATCAACATAACAAAACGATGAATGACGCGCTATGACTGTCATGGAGTAGCGCACCATGACTATCATGGAGTAGGAAAGTTTCTGCAGGACAGATAAGGGTAGTTAGAAACGAGGGTAAATAATTGTAGTTTGATGTTCAATTGATCATTTTTGAAAGAATTTTTGGTTCCTTATTTAGCTAAGTAATTATCAAAACTTAACCGCGTCACATAGATGTCCGTCACCATATGTACTTTTTTGGTGGTCTTTTCTTTATGTAATTGTACCATGATAAATGAGGAATAAACAAACATTTATAAAGTTGATACATCCGTAAAGTCAAATGTTCATCCGTCCACTTGAAATGAAGTGTTGCGGGTCGACATACTACATATGTTGTAGAATTCACTTAGCATGAGATAATTATATAAAAAAAAAAAAAAAAACGTGTTGAACAAACCACCTGCACACCGAGTGACATTTTACTAATAAATTGATTTATTATACTGGACCTATATTTTGTTCACTTCCTCGAACGTGTGACCTCTTTTTCTCTTCTGACGTGCACTCATCTGAAGTCAGTGCTATGTTATCGAGGTCGACTAGTACCAAAATATTAATTTCGAGAAAGTTTGTCTAAAACCAGATATGGGATTCACAATACGAGGGTCTTCAAGGTTTTTTTTATCCTTTACATCGATGTGTGTTTCTTCATTTACATTGCAAAATGAAATAAGTTATACTTGAACTAGTTGTCAATCAACTTTCGTTTTTCTACAGGTGGACTGTTCTTTGTTTGGACTGATGACCCAGATAGTGTGTGTTCCGATGAAGTATCCTGAAAGAAAAATTATAATGGAGGAATGTCAAAACATCAAGGACTTCGTGGACCGGATTATTAACCAGTACTGGTCGGAATGGCCTGAACAGTGTGAACTTTGACATTTGGAAACATTATCCAGAGAAAGATTTATTGGTCACAGTTGGCTAAGGCTCACTTTAATATTTAATCTAGATCACTTTGAACGACAACTGCATTTACAAGTGTGATGGTGTCACGGTGCTTACGAGAAAAAGTGTTTCATTTTCCCTTAGGGTAGGTAAACTAGATGCAGTGACATCAGTCAGCTCCTACACAAATCAAATCTTGTTCCATCTATATAAATTACGTCCTTGAAAATCACCTGACCGCAAGACAAATCCAGTCGTTTTCACCGCGGAAGGAAATAATAAAAATGGACGGAAGTCAGACACTGCTAGTGGTAAAGGAATTTTCAAAAGTTATTAATTTGTTTCAAAATGCTGCCATTTAAAAAGTAAATAAAATTTTGTTGTAAATCAATGAACTGTAAAACAAATTTCAAAAGATAAACAAGGGCACGCACCGGCTTCCCATTGGTAGATTCCTCGCGATCCAATGTTGGTCCTAATCTGTTGTTTTTCTATAAGCAAAACGTGTTCAATAACGTCATTTCAATTCTCTATAAAATAAAATTTTCAGTAGCCGAAGAGAATGATGATGTCCTGAAACTAATTGCAAAATAAAGTACGGGTACAATTTGCCTTAGAACTGAAAGGAAGTTTATCATAAATTTATAGATTCGTTTTACATCCAACATAGAATCAACCGCTTCTCTTTCTCAATTTTTCCACTCATACGTTTACGATCAAAACAAACCATGAATAATAAACAGTCATTTTATGCAGAATTTAGCTTAGCATGCACTTTCTTTCAACCCGTATATCTTTTGTCACGCAGATCCGCGAGACACAGCAAAAGCACAATATACTATTGTATTAAATACACCTTGTTGTCCACACAACTTACCATCGGGGATATTGTAATACACTTCGTCTATCAGTCAGTCATACCCTCCCGAGCGCTCTCTTTACCTAATGGATCTGTGTACATATATCTACATTACAGATTGATGTAATGATAAGACAATCTTACTGAGGATGATAAATCAGTTCCACAAGTAGACTGCAAATAGAGAAAAGAACTCATGCGGTGATTTTATGATCAACTTTTTATGAAATGAAAGAACATAGGATATTTCAAAGACACGGAATAGTCCATGAGCATACGTATAATAATAAATGCACAATTAAAGCAATTTTAATATGAATTTGCTTTTGTCAAGCGAAGCCATACAGTGTCTGTAGAATTCTTATACAAGCACCAGACATTTCTACGTTCCAATACTCAGCACATTATCGATTACCTCAGAAGTATTTATAACTCGCAGATATCACTGATCAAAACAAGGTCAGTATCTACATATCCGAAGGAGCCATTATGTTCCCACCTCTTAAACCCGGGACTGTGTAGCTCACTGGTTTTAGTGGGGATATATCCAACTCCACATAATCTAACAAAAGTGGAAGTGTTAATACTCATACCTTTACATAAACATACTGTTACGTATAGGCTCGTTCAAAAGTAACAAAAAGAAAAGAGTGAAACCAACAAGCTTTGTAAGTTTTAACAAAAATAATTTATTTCCCTAGAAAACACGGTGAAAATGTGAAGATAAAAAATAGGACTTACAGTTTGTGAAGACAATCCAAACATTTATCCTAGTACTGAAAAAATACAAGCTTTATCACTAAGTAGTTTTAACTGAATCCAGGTTCGAATCTGGATGGCGTTCCAAAATGGAGGATGATGACGTCAAGTGAAGTCTTTATACGAATATCAAGAGTTCCACGTTGAACCACAACTTGTAATGTTTCAATTTAGAATAAATTTCCATCGAATGCCCTTGTCACTTGCACAGTTCTCCAGGGAATAAATTATTATATTCAAAAAAATAGATGAACTTCTGAACAAGCTGTCATCTATGATAAAACATCTCGAGCTCCAAAGATGTAAAAATACAACTCTTTACGGCACCTAATAGAAATATATCCTTCTTCTTGAAGATATATTGTACGACTGAACATTTCACGGGTATCTGAGTATTTTTAAACTGAACTAAGACGTCATTTCAGGCGCGCACGATGGAACGCGTGGCTATTTCGCAATAAACAATGCAATTTCACGTGGACCAGAAAATTACCTTGGCAATAACCAATCTTTTTCGCGTAGTGTTTACTCAAATCGACAAACCACGGCAGGATAAAATCGTGCTTATGCGAGTCATCCTACGTTTATATAAACATAATATCTCTTTCAAAAATATCAGATCCCGTGAAAATAATCATTACAATAAAATGTAATGATACAAAAATAAAATCAAAAAGAATTTAAAATTAACACACAAGTAATTAAATATCATATTTGTAACAATACAAACATAATATTACAAAGAAGTGTGAAAAGGGTCTGAAATTTAAATTGTCAACAATATAGACACACACACACACACACACACACAAACACACACACACACACACACACACACACACACACACACATATATATATATATAT
>JAECUM010069229.1:0-14614 GCA_016617855.1 Megalonaias nervosa
TATAATCACCTCTGCATATTGATAAGTTGATTGTTTTCTTTTCTTGGTTTCTATTTTTCTCCACATTGATTAAATCAATATAATACACACTTATGATTTAAACATGAAAGATGGTTGTAATGATAGAAGTAGAGCAGTAGCAACACTTGGATAGCTACACCATTCAAATACCGGCGCATGGAAATTAATGTGGAATAGAAACTAAGCCAACTGACGAACCAACAAGAGGTAATTAAAATATTTTAATATATTTACAGTCGATCTAAGTCATTATTCTGCTTTAGCAACCGTACAACCGGCCACAAACACACACACACACACACACACACACACACACTCTCTCTCTCTCTCTCTCTCTCTCTCTGGTCGGTTTGACTTTAAAACTCTCTGTCTCTCTCTCTCTCTCTCTGTCTCTCTCTCTCTCTCTCTCTCTCACACACACACACACATCCTTTGGTCGGTTTGACTTAACTTTTACCATCATTCATAAGTCCAGAGATATCGTGGGATGACACAAACGAAAATCCTCTACGTTCGCCATTTCATAGATTTCAGCCCGTATCCTGCTACGATGGTTGATCGATCGATTGAGAGAGAGAGAGAGGCCTTTGGACATTTTCATATTTAAATAATAATAATCGATTTTTTTAGAACATTATGGTATGTTTAAGAAAAACAAAAAACAAAAAAAAACAAAAAAAATAAACCAAAAAGAAAAAACATAGCATTAAATATATCACAGTATGTGTACCACGTAACCGAGGAATTTACTGGTTTGCAACATTGTATCATTGATAAACACTCTAAATAAATCCCAAGGAAAGTGCACACGTATCGTTACGACGAACCATAGTCTTGTAGGTTACTTGGTGTAATTTCTATTTCGAAGTTTTAATCCAGCCCAAATTACTTTTCTCTCTCATTCAACATTTCTGCGCAGTTTGTTCGTTATGCATGAGAGGGAAGGGGAGAACAGAAAGCAGAAAGGATTGTGATGAAAATGTGTACCATATTAAATTCAATTAGAAAACGGGAATTATTAATACTTTTCATCGTTATTTTTCATACGACACTAGTGACTAATGTGCGGAAATTGATCGTTGACCTAGAATCAACTGCAGACGCTCGCGAGAATGTTTATATATGTGTATTATTGCGCCATGGGCGGATCACAATTTGATATACCAATAGTATTGGTATATCAAATTGCTTTATACCAACACTTTAAATGCATGTTATTTTTTAATGTTTGTGGTATATATATATATATATATATATATATATATATATATATATATATATATATATATATATATATATATATATATAATTATCTCTCCTACATGTGATGGGGTCTCTGTCATTGTAGATCAATCACGAAGCTATCTGAGCACCTAAGCTGAACTAGGTCTCAAAGCTCCATTCATCATCAGTATTATCTGTTATAAACTGTTTGACATCTGTCTCGTGATATCCATCCGTAACATACCGGTTATCTCTCCTACATTTGGTGGAGTCTCTATCTTGTAGATCAGTCACGTCTCGGATGAGCACCTAAGCTGAACTCGTCTCAAAGCTCTATATTTAATATTCATGTATAGTCTCGCAGTAGTAATTAAATTTAGCATAAATGCGACATATGCGAACTGTTAAGTAAATACTGAAACTATTTTAATTCTGACATTATTCAAAGTTATGTACAAAAAATACTTTGAATTTTGACCACGAGTTTTCAATCATTGTGCTCAACTGTCCCGACAGTTCCATGACCATGGATCCTGCTATCTGAGCACAAAAATTAAACTCTTGACGGAAAAATAAAATAAGAAGCCAACTTAGCACCTTATGTCATATCATGTGCTTGACACCGTAAGTACGTAGAACAAATAATATAAAAGTAACTATGCCGCATTGCTAATTCTCCATTTTGTATGAATACATGTACTGAAAATAAATGTCCAATTTTGAATGTAAGTTCACATTTTCTCAGTCAGGCAGTCTTGCGACTAAAATCCCTGTTATTCACAGATCTTCAGCACTGCTGCACGTTCTAAACGATCATCCCCAGTATTAACAGAGTCTAGGAAAGAATGTATTACCAACTTATATCAGGGAAAAAATGTAAAATCGTTTGGTATACATTGTTGATTTTTATGACCGAAAGGGATGACCTTTTCTTTACTTTGGTGACATAAAATGGTATCTTATTTTAAAGGAACAGCCATACCCAAGCCTTGTCAAGTTATGTTTTATTTGTTGCTAAGACACATCTCTAGTATTTCCAAGATCGAGCTACACCATTATTTCACCATTGTTTCACCTTTGAGTTATAACGGCATTGAAATTTTCTTTTCTTTTTTTCTTTTATTTTTTAACGGTGTATGCAGTTAGCAAATGCCCGGATTTCATGCAGATCTGAACGTATTGAAATGCAAAGTTAACAGCGAATATAAATTTAGACAAGAATAATATTAAATCAGGTAAGAGCTATAATTAAATATATATTCTAGTTGATAATGGGATGTGTGTGTTAATATAAAATATTCTTTTCGAGGTTTAGAAAACATTAATGATCGTTTTACTATCGAAAATATCCGTTTCGCTCTCTCGTTCCGATGCGTCGCCAGCAAGTTTAGAAATCCATCGTACAATTGCATTTGACGTCTTTAAAACCTTAAACAGAACATTAGTTCTCCCCTAACTTTTGAGAGTAAAAAGTGTGAATAGATATGGTATACAAAAAAAAAAAAAAAAAGACTCATTGTAGAAGAGAGATGTTGATATTAGCCAATGTAAACACACACGAGGAGAGGATATCATTTAAACTTAGTTTTTATAGCGCTTACTGGCAGTGAAGCTCTTAGATACCATTCATTTTAGGTTTCCGAGGTTGGGGACTTGACATTTTCCAGACGATCTGGACTGTTTTAAGAGAAAATTCCATTGTATATACAGATTTATTATAAATGAAAAATGACGCATGGACAGTCACGGAAAGTAAAAATATTGTCCCCATGTTTTTCTCACAAAAACAAGGAACAAACAGCACATTCTCATAAGATGAAATAGCTGATATGTAAAAGACCCCATCGTGAGATTACAATTAGGACAACGAATGGGGACGTTAGAGATTTATATTTAGATCCGAAGGCATCTCTTAAGATGTTCTGAAGACACTGAGTCTGACATCAATGAAGTATTAAAGTTTCCAGATCACTAATAACGAAAATAAAACAGGCTGCAAGACCACGTGACAGGAAATTGATGATTCTTTCTTGAAGCCTGTAGATCATTGTGTTGCATTTTAAAGTAGATTTTGTGAGTCAAAGGGGCAAAAAAGGCTACTGGCAACAGAATAACAACTATATCGGTTATTTCCTCAACCTACTCTCCAATCCTGACTTATTATGCTATGACTCAAATGCATGAGAAAAAAAATGTATGCTTTTGACGTTGTTTTGATTTAAATTGATGAAAATTAAGTTCTATTTCCCTCTTCAACCAATAAAGTAGAATACAGTTTTGATAGCTACTTGTAGATTGTCACGAGCATAAATTTGTCCTTAAGTTTAACCGGACAACTATATTTTTGTAATTTTAATCATGTAAATGGTCAGTCTACTATCGCCAAATGAACTTTGGTGTTACATATCAGACAACAAGCACAGTATACTGTGTGCTGTTGTTAAATTGTTTGACTCGAGACCAGAAGGGCGCAGGCTCAATTTCCACCATTGGATCGGTTACCGTGATAGATAAGGCAATTTTCTCCACTTGGATCTGCGATATGACCTAAAAGAGCTTATGTGTAGTAAAACCAAAAAATTAAACCTTGATTTACAAAAGAAGGAAAATATCGTGATCGGGAATGCACTTATGCAGACTAAATATGTCGTCAAAATATAAACAGGCATTACAAGAGGAAACTGTTTATCATCCCAGTAGTAATGGTACGTGGTTAGAACATTTCTTTAAGTAAAACCGCAGTGAGAGATAATAGAAAAACAGTAATCAAAGATCTCCTTGGCGCGATAGATGTAAATCTAGTAGGGGTTCTTCACACAAATCAGATTCCTTAGGAAACCGGTTGATTTGTATAAGATAAACATTTTTTCTTGTATACCCATACACACCACCCCATCTGCGTGCAAACGGAAAATCAATTCTGTCATTGCACAATGCACCGACAGATCATAATGTAAGCTGTTCGCTCCGTCTACGACTTCAAACCAAGTACTGACCCTGATCTGCCGGCACACAACAGCTGGCCCCAATATCACGGACATTACTTTCAGCTGAAGTCTGTGTGTGAGACGTTTTAACATTCGTCAAAGTGAATTGATCTTATTAAATCACTAAATTCAGATGTCCATGAAAATAAAAAAATAAAAAATAAAAAAAAAAATACATGGACCCAAGGCTATATGCAAGAGATCTCATGGGAAAATTTAGACTCGACTAAAAATTATGATATCTGATTGGCTTGTCTCTGAAAAAATGAATAATCAGGCGTCATATTTGGGAGTTAAGCGTGCGTTTAAGCATGTGAAAAATATATACATGTGAAAAATATATATATATTTTTTTAACTTTGGGGCCAAAATAGGTCTACGCGGTTCTTTGTTGAGAGCGTGTTATACATAGGTAAATAAGGGAATCGGGACGATTAGATGTGCTACTTATAAGTCAAGTCAAACTGCAAAAAAAAAACAAAAAAAACAAAACAAAACAAAACAAACAAAAAAAACCAAACACCCCCCCAAAAAAACAAACAAACCCCCCCCCCCAAGATCCTGATCTGCCGTAGAATAATGCGCCTGTAGATAAGGGTCTATACTAATTGTTCTATTTATTAATTCTACAGTACAAGTCACACGGGTCATGTATGCACATTTACTCATTTTAAATTAATATAAATTGTTCTTTTACATTTTAACACTAATTTTCTTTAACCAAAGTCTATTCAGTCCTGATTATTGAATACTTTGCACCTAAACTGTCATCAAGAAATTTCCAGACGAAAATTATCGATCTCTATGGTCTTTCACAATGGTGGCCATGTGCCAAACATGAGTCAAGAAAAGGGTACTTCGAGTGAAATCGTCACAATATAGGGTAGTACGAATTTGTTTATCAATATGCGTAGCTTTCATTGTGAGATCACAGCTCGCGTCATTCAATCCGGATTGTACTGGCTCACACCTTAAGGTTCATTTAGTCAAAAGATGTTTACGTACTTTAACACTGATTTTGCCGTATGCACTTCTCAGGGTGTCTAAACAATGACCTTCCAAAGGAATGTGGACGTATAACAATCCAAATGAAGTGAATACCTGCCGCTTAAAGGAATGTAGAATCAAATTCTAAAAAATTACACACATGACTGAAACAGTTGATGTTGAATGCCTACATGGCCTCTGTTTTTTTTTTTCTGTTTTGTTGTTGGTTTTTTTTAGAACAAACTGCACACACCAAGCTCTGTCGGCGCATTATCTTGTGTCTGTGTAGTTTGAAGTTGGACTCGTCTTATAAGCGAGTATATACAGTAACTGGGCTTTTCTGGTTGGTTTAAAGTACAGTATTTGAAATTTCCCATGTAACTTGAGCATAGTTGTTCTACACGTGCTCGTTTGGGGCCATGCCACAAAAGCAGCATCAAAATATAGAAATCGGCTCTATTTTCACTAAACTCCTCAACATGGGTGACACTCTTATGGCTTTCGATATTCCCTAATAAAATGAACTGATTTACAAACAAGAACTTTGATAAATTATATTTTATATTCTTGGATAATACTGTAAATATTTAAAGCTGTTAAAATGCAAAATAAATAATATAATGTATCCAAATGGACCAATACCCGAGTTTGTATGTGTACTCAGGTTGATGTTTTTCGTGAATACTTAGTTGTTTGGAGGATCTGTGTTAGAGGACGATTTATCTTTAGTCAATGCCCAAGCATTTTTGGTGACCTTGGTCATGCATGGCATCGTTGTTCTAACAAATTCGCAACCGAGAAGAATTACCTTCAGATGAACGTAAGAGAAATGGCGACCACAGGCGGCATAGTTTATTTACGAATTGAATTAAGCTGGCGGATATATATATATATATATATATATATATATATATATATATATATATATATATATATATAGAGAGAGAGAGAGAGAGAGAGAGAGAGAGAGAGAGAACGCAGGTCCAAGGTCTCATAAAAAATCAAAAATGTACCTAGGGATCATGAAAACGACTGCAAAACAGAGGTTGATCATAAAGATGCCGTATCAACCCAAGAAATTTACACATCCTCCAGCACGATTCGCAATTCGATGAATATTATACTCAAGCAAAGATGGCAGATAGTAAAAGTCTATGAAATCTTTGAGCCACACACATGCGTATACACATAACCTCATCTTTGCCGATGGGATGGGATGATTTTAGCTTTCACTCATTCTATAATGTTATAATTTTCTAAAAATCTACAATTCGTGTGAAGTAGTTTTGTTTTACCGTTGTCCAATGTTAAAACAAAAAAAAAAATAAATAAAGACTTTGCGTGCAAACTTTGATGTTCCTCTTCAATGACTTCCATTTTAAAAAGATGTATTTATTTATTTGCAAAAGAAATTTGATTCGCCAACCAGCACAGGAGTTTGCCCCTGAAGCTACAATCTGCTTTGCATGCAAAATAATTCTTTTCTATCAGCTGATACATCGATGTCTCGTGATGCTTTCATTCGATATATCTACATTGAGTTTGCTTTTAAATTTGCAGCAATATCGCATCCGTACACCTATCTCGGCAGGCCAGGTGGTAAGATATACTTCTTTCCATTGCACCTGTTTTGACAGGAAATAAATTGAAGGTTTGACATGAAACTGCCACACTATCTCAAGACCAGCCAGTCAAAATAGGTTATTTAAACAAATTACTATACAACTTTTCTGGGAGGAGATAAATTTCTAAGGTTCACAGATCAAACTTTTGCTGATACCCTAGTCTAGACAGTAAATTTAATGAACCAGTGTAAACAAGAAAGCCGGATAATTAATCACTACTTTAAAGTTAAGTCAACTGAAGTTGTGAAAATTTAAGATGGAAGTAGCATATCAGACCTAGTTTGCAGACTGTTTGCCTTTAAAAACGTAGATGTATACCGATGTCAAGGAGACTGGAAATTAGGTGACTAGAGCTGCCGTAACATACCACTTTTTTTCCCCAAATTACCAGTCTTGTTCTGAATTTTTTTTTAAATTAACAGTTTCGATGTCCGTCCTACTCATTAATAAAAATGTCATAAAAGGGGTAAGTCTACTTTTAAAAAGAATTCAGACGCCCCTGACAATCTAAGTGACCGATGAATTTCACTGAAAATTGGCGCATACACGAAAATAAGGGTGTAAGCATAAAGTTTTAAATAACAAAGTACACTTGCTATAGTATAGCGATGGCAATTTTTGACCCATGTATGCGAAAGATATCAAGGGCATTTCAGCATGAGGAACAACTCCTATATCAAATTAAATAATTATCTATAACTATTACTGAAAACACCTTTAACAAAACCAGCCGAATACATAAACGATTAACGCCAGTTATCAGAATTCGTATTAAAAAAAAAAAAAAAAAAAAAAAAAAAAAAAAAAAAAAAAAAAAAAACGTCGGTAAACTCTGTTCCAGTGTTGCGAATCTGATAGTTTTACATCCTGATAGGGAGAATTGTTGGAGACACAAATGGAAGTTTGTCAACTTAATCACATCCTTATCATCGAATCGTACTTTGCTTGTGTATCACTTCTCTCCAGTCTGACCTATGTGACAGTAAGGAAACTGATAAGAAAAAACCCCCACTTCATTTTCATGCCTGTGACCGGAGATGTTCTTATTAGCAAGAACATTTAATAAAATTTCATCCCCCTAAATTAACATACATTCAGGTCACACGACGCTCTTACAAGACACTGCTGCCTGGTAGACAATAACACCATTTCTTGATACGCGCCGACACTGAGAGTGTTTTGTTGAAGGAATGCTAATATTCAAAATAAAGTGAGAGCAGAAAGGGTATGTGAAAACCCAATGCGAACTTCACTAATTTAAAATCAAAGCGCAATATTGTGCTTATTCTTATATTAATGCACTGGGGGTGGGGGCGCAGGGCGGGGATGCCTTTGGACCTATGAATGATAGAAAAATGTCACACGAAGCAACGGAAAGGGGAAAGTTAGAAACGTGGATAGAAACAATTGTATGGTTTGTAGTAATGTTAATTAAATCATAATAATGATTTAGATGAACTGTAAATACATCTAAACGTTTGAATTACCTCTTGCCGGTTCCTCATTTCGCTTAGTTTGTGATATGATGAACGACAATAATGTCCACACATTGACGATTTTAGAGTGGATCACCCTTGTCCACCCTAAATACCGAGTAACTGAAGGATATGTGCAAACACTACACAATCCGTGCGTGACGTGAGAAATAAAATATGTACACGAAGCAGATAAGATCAGTTAGTTGAAGCAAATTATTTTCATTTTTTTTTTGTTGTTTTGTTTGGTTACATCATCTGATTTGCACGGTTCAGTGGATTGCCCACACCCCCTACATGTGTGGGGAAATTAAATAAACGCGCTGCCATCTTTAAAAAAACAAAATTCTTTTCACTTACATTCATCTCTTCACATCGTGCAAGCTGGATGCACCATTTTCCTGTTATATATCGAAACTTTCTTTTTTATTTAACTAACATAACAAGTCTAATACTATCGGACACACTGCTCTATTTACAATCTGTGTAACAGAGTGAATTTCGAGAGATGATTACGGCACCATAACTGAGGGAAGCTTGTGGCAGTCAGCGTGACACGTACCAATTAACATTGTCGTATGCGATAGGCCCACAATAAATCACTAGCCTGCGATGGTGGGTGGGGTGATGTTCTTGCAGCAGCATGATTGATTTTCAATTGAGATAATGGTTAGAGACAGAGAAAGTTGAGGTTAAGTTGTAGCAAAGTAGTGGGAAAAATGTCTATGTTGAAATAATCCTAAGACTATTTGTTCCATTGGAAATAAGTGTTATTAAATGAACTTTTCCAGTTATTGATAAAGTCGGAATAGAGAGAATTATTCTAACTTCGATGGGTGTGTTAAATTTTTGGCGGTTAGATAAAGTTAATCCTGATTGGCTAAGCTAAATAAGGGATTTGCTTCTCATGCGAAATTCAATGTTTGAAGTATTCTCCCACGAACGTTTCGTCAATCTACGTTACTGTGGGAAGTCAAGAAGTTCATTCCGAATTAGTAGGAACTACTTTCTCGTTGAAAACTGTCCAAGGGACGGGTGTCTGGAAGTTGATGTATACGGAATATATAGGAACAAAATATTCGGCTGCATAGGCGAGTCTCGGAAAGCACAGGGTTTGTCTCAATCGCTTACGACTTATTCTTGATTTAAATTTGTAATTATTTTTTTTTTTTTTTTTTTTGAATTTGTTTGTTTTAAATTCATACATCAATTTTCCTTGAGTTAGGGAGTTAATTGTTTGCTTTCATTTGTCTTGAAAGTTATATGACTCATGTATTCTAAGAATGTCATACAATATTTCCTTGATATAAATTTGTTCGAATTTACTCGATTGTTTGTAATAGGAATGATGTATTCTTGGAATTTCATGCATTACTTCCGATAAGAATTGTGAGAATGGGTGAATTTATCAGTCTTAAATGATATGAAACATGTAGGTTACGAATTTATTTTACTATGTCTGGAAATGTTATGCCAATGAATTGCTAGTTATCAAGTAATGTAGCTAAGACAAGGCGTTAAGTCCATTAACTGATTTGTGTAATTAAGAAGTGAATTATATTCAACCGAGAATCGTACTCCTGCCGACCTACTTAGTCCAGTTAGTGATTTATAACCCACAGGGGCGTACGAGTGGTTTATTAAGATGTCTAGTTATGTCATAGTCCCACTAGTCGCTAGGGAGAGACATTAATTTTATGGTAATATGGTCATGTGCATCAGATGTCAGACTGGGAACTGACCCATATTAGTCTTAGTTTATGTTGAATTATGACAAGACAGTATCTGACGTAGCAAGAGTGGGAATTTTGTTCAATCCCAGAAGGGAAACACCTGACAAATATTTAGGTTGCGTTTGTATTTATTTATTTATTCATTTACAGGGGAAAATAGCTTCATATGTGCACCACACAGCGAGAAAAAGAACAGACAACCAAGTTGCGATTGATGAACCGAAAGAGAGAGAGAGAGAGAGAGAGAGAGAGAGAGAGAGAGAGAGAGAGAAAGAGAGAGAGAATAAGACAACGCTGACCTGCCACCAACATTGATTTTGAAAGGACTGGAAGCAACCAGGTGATGCAGGCATGATGAGCATGAGTTCGATCCTTCACTCGATTTCATGATGAAATTTGTTTTATTGGTATGACAGAACGGCTGATTGCATTTCTTATAAATTTGGTAATTTTACTTCTAAGAGAAAGTGTATCATTCAAATGTAATGATCGATTTCATTTGGTTTATATAATTGATTAAATTGCTATATTTTACATACGGGGTCTCGTGGTGTTCCATTCTGTATCTCTGCTCAGATCTCCGTTCTTCCATTCATTAATTTCCGGGCAATACTGTGGTTGATGATCTCTTAGATAACGATAACCAAAGCAAACAACCACCACTCTGCGTGCCGGGTACACCATTCTCCTATTATATTCTACCTTCCTTGTATAAAACTGAGATATACTGTCCAATGAGAAAATACTTTTGTACTTCAAGAAATAAAAACAGACCCAAAATATCCGTATATAACAAAACAAACCACTGTTTTGCATAGTGACGGTATCACTTTTGGGACCACAGTCTTTCCCAATTTAGGAAATATATCTGCTTTGTGTATCTTATTCAGACTTGTATTTTCATTTTTAATCTTATTTCATTTTTTGTTTCGTCTCCTCCTCCTCCTCCTCCTCTCTCTCTCTCTCTCTCTCTCTCTCTCTCTCTCTCTCTCTCTCTCTCTCTCTCTCTCTCTCCATCAGGATGAACAGATCATAAGATATTTCAGAATTCTTATATTCATTTGTGTAATTAATGGGGAGGTGGTATCAGACATGAACTCTGAAAAAACAAAATGTAGGTTTAAAATATTAACTTTTTTAAAAAAAATAGCTTGAATTGTGCAAGTTGTCAGTGACAGAGGTTACAGGACCTGTTTCTATTGAGTGTTAGCATTCATTAACCGTTGCACTCTGCGACACACGGTACAGGGTTTAAGAAAAAACTTCTGATTAAATATAGTTGTAAAAATGTACCCATTTTAACTCTCATCTCAGTCTTAATCATGTTTAAAAACGACGGGGAAATCGAGGATAAAGAACTTGATGGAAAACCAAATTTAAGTTAAAATCGAAAATTATCTATCGCCAAACAAGACTACAAACTTGGCAAGGTCACACAGTTTATTTTTGAATGTAGAAGTAAACGTAGTTAAGAACCAATATCCCCACAAATAAACTCACAATCATTAAAGTTCTTTGTTTAAAGATGTCATGCTCTGAAGTCGGTCGGATACGACCACTCTATAACGTACCTCTACCGTACCTCTACCTCAGCGATATTTTCTGTATCAATCCACGCAAGAAATATGTTTACAAAAATAAATATATATTTATTTTGAGATGAAAACAATCATTAATATATAAAAATATACAATTTGAAGCCTTTTATGTATGCGTTACATTGGCAAAAACTTTACTGTCCTAAAATTATTGTGATATTTCGGAACTTCTTTTTATTGTCCTAGTAGTGCATCCCTTAATGGCACTGGCACAGAATGGAAGCAAAAATCCTTGCAATTCGAAGATTTTTGGCTTAAAACATATTAAAAAATACACCCTACATTTTTTAGCAGATATAAGGAAATATTTCACTCAAGTGGAAACAGTTGGTTGCCACCAATGACACTAGAATGTTTCTACTTCAGTTGTGAAATATTTCCTAGTTTCACTCTCATGGCAAGAAAATATAAAAATACAGCTTAGTTTTGTTCTTCGCATCCTCCTCCTCGACAGAAGGTGATTTAACACTCAAATGAAGGAGGGCAAAAACGGCTATAGCAGTGTCTCTATCCCTTCCTGTCAACCTAATTGTAGCAAGAGATAATAAAACTACTGCACAATTTTAATTAAATTTTTGGATGATCCTTGACCCAGAGAAAGGTAATTTAAAACTGTAATGAAATTTACCCCCTTACAAATCCTGGATACGGCACCATGTCGACAGGTAGTGGGGTCTGAAAAATCAGTGAGAGCTCTCTAATTTCCCATTAACACATTTTCTCGGTGTACCTACTTGTCCTCTTGGGTGATTCAGCTTTGCCTGTAATGAAAGATTTCGTATCTACCCATCTATAGTTTTAATTGTACTTTAAAAATTGTAAATAGGTAAAAATGTCTTTTTAATTGCCTTGTTAAACAGACCCTTCTCTTTGTTTTCTATATTATGTATTATGGCATAATGAGTTACTACAGTTATTCTTCCTCCGTCATTCGGGCAAAACAAACGTTTTGTTTTTTAAGATTGGGTTAGACTGTGCCCGTGCTCTTTTGTAAATTGTATGTGTGATGTGATGTGATTTGGATTTTTAACGTAGCTTTAACAATTTTTCAGTCATATCGCTACGATGTCTGCAGTGTGGCAGTTTATAGCCATGTCTAGCACTGGAGCATCCTGCCGCAGACATGTAGCATCATGTCCCACCTAGTCTCGTTATTCTGACACCAGGTCGACGAGTCCTAACACTAACCACTTAATGCTGAGCACCAAGTGAGGCAGCTGCTAGTACTATTTTTACAAGTCTTTGGTATCACTCGGCCGGGGTTCGAACAGGCGATTCATCGATCACTTTACAGAGGCACAGACAATTGTTCAATACCTATAGCGTCAAATGAGCAAATATAGTATTTGTTCATTACTATAATCGTTTTCTACCTCTGAATCAGTTCAACAATTGTGGTTTCTGGAAGTATATAGTACCCTCATTATAAACAAAATTTTTCCTTTTATTTCTAGGTTACGTCGATTATACAACACGTAGCAGAGGGCAGTATATACATTTAGTAGACTGACAGTAGGAAAAACAGTAATTCAACTACAGAGTTGCAACGCAAGTGTTGTGCTGCGATGCTATACAGGCGAATATTCCTATAAAAATAATATCCATTCAGAGGCTATCAGTGCTAAATTCCTAACATCAGCGCAACATTTTCACCATAATGCGCAAGACTCTATTCTTTTTTCTTTTCTTTTACTTCATGGTACCAATAAGCGGTTAGCAATGCTTCCACACCATCTGGATGTACTCAGGCTCTCTCACCTGTAGACAAACACATCCGAATGAACCGGATTAAGTTAAAAGATTAGTAATTAGGTACACAAGAACCAGATTATCACACATCCATCTGTTTGGCTTGGCTATTTATCTGTAATTGCAGTCTCCAGGCTACTAAAATTGAAGGTCTAACTGTCAAACCACCCACCTATATATATATATATTATATATATATATATATATATATATATATATATATATATATATATATATATATATATATATATATATATATATATATATATATATAAAGAATACAAATCATATGGCGAATAACAGTCCTTTCAAGTGCACCGGATCCAGCAAGGGATCACGTGTGTCAGGGATTGATTAAGATAAATGCAATAAACTGACAACGAACAGTGCAAAACTAGTATCTAACTAGCCTGAGCACTTTCGACTCTTAATTCTTAATGAGTCTCTTTCAAAGGCAAATACAAAACATAGAAAAGACAAACAAATAAAACACAAAAACCGTTGTGTTTGCAAACCTTTACATGGCTGTTTCTACAGGAATTAAACCTTTAAATTTATTATGTTTCAACTAGTTTATTTCAGCTTGTTGCGGATGCTTGAAAATATTTTTATTGACCTAGAAATCGACGAGCCATAACGACATCTGTTGTTTTACGTAAATGTATGTTGGCGCAAATTATATCCCGGATATTTCATTGTCATAATTGTAATTATAAGCTATTAGGCAAATTTAGAGAATTATTTTTAAAAAATTGTGTCGGCTGCAAAACATAAATAATTTCATTTGTGCATGGCTGTACAAGAAGGAAAAAATTGGAACGTATACACTAACACGACATAAAATACAGAACTGAAAGAGTGTTAGATCACATCAAAGGTAGATCGTGCCATACGAGGTTGATAATATAAAGAAAAAAAATCATATGGCGAATAACATTCTTTTCAAGGGATCACGTGTGTCACGTGTGTGACGGAATATTTTCAAGCATCCGCAACAAGTTGAAATAAACTAGTTGAAACATAATAAATTTAAAGGTTTCATTCCTGTAGAAACAGGCATGTAAAGTATTGCAAACACAACGGTTTTTGTGTTTTATTTGTTTGTCTTTTCTATGTTTTGCATTTGCCTTTGAAAAAGACTCATTAAGAGTAGAAAACGAACAGGCTAGTTAGATGCTAGTTTTGCATTGTTCGTTGTCAGTTTATTGCATTTAT
>JAECUM010069230.1:0-17081 GCA_016617855.1 Megalonaias nervosa
TGGTGGATGATTTTGTTCCATCTGGTTTAAAGATTGACTAGGAAGTATTAATGGAAGAGCTTAGACAGTCCACAAGTCTACAATCGCTGTCATCTTCTTCACTGTCCTTTTTCTTTTCTCCTCGCTTTTCTCTTTCATGCTTTTGGATGATGTAGTTTTTGGTGTGCTGTTAACCCTTTTGATCTTTTTATTCTATTAATGAGATGCTTGGTTCCGTTTATCGATTCAATGTTAGGACAATCACTAAGTGTCATACTCAATAGACCCTCTCTTGCTGCATATCTGTGAATCATGAATTTTCCTATCTCTTCTGTGGTCGAATCTAACATCTCTTGCTGCATCTCTGGATTCTCCTTGTGATAAACATTTCTTAGAATGGGGTCAAAACTTAATGACATTCATCTTTCTTAAATGTATAAGACCAACTGTTCTTACAATATGGCCCAAGTCATTATCACTGGCTTTTTTCCCCATGTAACTTTATGATATTTAGATGATATCTCTTCATCTTTTGTTTAATCTTCGAAGAGTATGCACTTATATCTGCTCGTATATTGTGGACATCTTTATCATTACATTGCTTAGTGTGGCCCCCGGTCGAATACATTTCTTTGCGTCTCTGTGGTCAATCTCTCGAGCATTGTCTAATCCAAAGTTGACAATACTACCATTGTGGGAGGTACTGAATAGAGCATGTTTCATTTGTCTGTGAAAGTGACTTGATTTGTAATGTTCTATCAAAAGCCATGAGCAAAACCAAGCATAACTGGAAGTTCCATTGAAGAATGAAAATGGAAGTCAAGACTTCACACTGGCCAGAAGTAAGTTGTATCCTTATTTTCCTCCTAGTCTTTCAGCAACGGCGATGGCTACAATTTCGTCACAATGCCTCATTATATCAATATGCAGGGAAATGTTTAATTCTCAGTGGATGTTTTCTTAATGAATTATTTTAACATTTATCCCCATCTCACTTCAAGCTGGCTGACAGATAACTCCTGTTCACACAAATTTTTTTCTCAGCTCCTCTGCATATGAATGTGAAGGACTGTAATGACGTAAGTCTTGTTCAGATGTATTTCAGGCCCCATGTGGCTTGCTGATGAAAACGTTCAAAAGCACACTCTTCGCCTGAGGTCATCTTTAGGAGCACCCATTCTAGATGTTTTTTCAGTTGTGGTACTTCCTTGCATGCACAATCTTCTTTTTCTTCACACACTGGAAGATGCCATGTTAATACATCATTTGATTCCTTTGGAATGCCTTTGATTGTGATGGGCAGGGTGCATAGCTGATTTATTCTCTTTTCAACAGGTTGTGGGTCTGTTTTCATGGTGAGCTGGACAAGATTGTCCATGAAAAATACAAGATGGCAGACTCTGAGACAAACAAAATGTTCAGAAGATGAGACGTCACTTGCTCTTACATAGTATAGTGAATATGGTGTCAGATATGTTTTAAAGTGACAAAGTTCTGGAACTGCTGCATTCTTGAGACGTCGGTCTCCATTTCGCAGGCTTTGGTTTATATTGGCAGCTGATGTGATGAAAAAAAACAAAAAAACATGTGATGCTATAGCAGTTGATGAACAACTCATCTGTGATAATATCTTGTATGAGACCACTGTAATTTCTATTAAGTATTTCAATGACGAATCAAAATGGCTATATAAAGAGGTCAGTTTTGAGGTGTAGAAATCATGTGATGATCGACACCTGAGGCTGTCAGTGTTCAGTAGTGTTTGTTCTAATAAACACTGGAATTTTAAAGGAACGTGGGAGCACCAGTCTCTCATTATTTTAAAGTGGTTCACATCTAATGGGTCTGCAAGCCAATATTTCTCCTCTTTAAAACATTGAAAGCAAAAGGAGTCAAGAATTCTGCATTCTTCTGGGAGATCGTAGTCTTCCAGACAAGATGAAAGGACACGTAATGGGGTCGGAGTTGTCCAGATTTCACATGACTTCTTGAAAGAAAACGCTCATCAGGCAGAAGGCAACATTTGGGAAAGAAGAGTATGACATGCACATATACACTGTGACTTGCTTCAGAGAGGCACGAACTGTCAGAGAGATATTATATGTTCAACATTATATTGCAGTTCCTGTAATTCAATACCATTGTGTATTCCTGTGTTATGTGCACACACGGTTGTGCACTGAAAACATATTTTGAAGCTGAAGAGCAAGTATGTCTCTACTGGCATTTTCTGTGTTGGTTTCTATTTTCTCCTGTCAATGGATACTTTCCAGATGGATAGTAATTCCATTTATTGCATCAGCAGCAAACGTCCGAGCAACATTCCATTGTCAGACCTTCAAGCACAACTGATTGAGTTCTTTACCCGTTTCTGCCAACTCGTTATATAATCCAAAGATTCCCATTTACTTTCCTGCTCATCTTCATAGTCTGACACTTCTTTCGTACAAACGGTAATATAGTGCCACTCAAGCAGTTGAATTTTATTTCTTTCGCTGTCGGTGAACTGTGTTTTATAATCAATAATCGTCATATGAAATTGTAGAAATATAATAGCTTTAGATCACAGTAATTGTTTGCTGTTTATAGTATCAATTCAGTTTAAGTTCAATAACAGGTCAATAACAATAAGTTAAGTTCAATAACAGTGCTCTCTCCAAAATCCACAAATTAAGAAACCCAGCGTTTATGTTGCAGTAATTTTCATATTGGTCATTTATTTGTCTTATTGCAGCAAGAAGTACTTAAGGCATGATATTGTCTATGTAGGTATATTAGAAGTGTATCATAATTAGATAGTAGTACTTTATTGCTTAATGTATATTAGAAGTAACATAGAGACGATGGTCATTAGCATATATGTTTGTAAATGAACATGGAGTTTATAAAAGCTTGATATTCATACAGTTGATCATAACTGACGCCAGCCTTGTGTAAATAGCATTCAGGCAACAAGTTGAAGGAATTGATATAATGGTCATATGTGTTTGTAGTTTATATTTCTGTCCATCTCTCATCTCCTTGATCAGTCATAATTGTAGTCTTTTATCTTCCAATATATAAAATCTAGTATCAAACTTCTAACTCTATATTTTAAGCAAATATTTTGTTTGACTGAATTATTGACATCAGATAGATAAATAATTTTACTCTTCAACAGGTTTCCATCTTCATACCACCACTGGAGTCTCTAACTTTCCAAAAAATCGAAGATGGAACTTCCATAGCCATAAATGATCTTGTTAAGTTCCTTTAATCTAACCATTCAATTCATGGCAGGAAAAAAATTGTGAAGAAAGAAAATATTTTACAAGAATTACAGAGACATGATACTAGGATAATTCAGAGAGAAGAAAAAAAAAGGTTTCGTTGTCGTATTTCTTTCGATATATGTTTCATCACTATGATGACCTCCAGGTTTGCAAAGGGGTATGTGATGAACTCTTAACAACTAAAACAGTCAGATCTCTATTGTCAATTTTCCATTTATGAAATTTGAAAATATATAAATGAGCTTGAGAACATCTTTGTTTGAATTCTTCGTGTGTTATTAAATTACGTAAAAGTAAATAGTGTGATAATTAAGAGTTTGAGATCGACTGGTTTTCTATTTAGAGCAGCACCGTTTCGCACTCCATCTTGGAAGTCGTTTTATCTTCAGAAAAGAACAGAACAGAATTTTTGCATTACTTTAGGCCTCCAGCCCACAATACATCACATATTAAACGGATTATAATGCATCATGTGCCATAAACAGAGAAATACACTTATTTAGCTGCTGATATTTATACGTTTTAATAAGTCATCTCTAAATTTAAAAGCAAGATACAAAAGGTTTGAAAGTTTTGTAATAAGGCTTATTTTATGATTGGATATTAAATTTGTAAATTTATCCACTGAAGGGTTATTTCAATACATCTCGTCGAGATATTTCCGTCTTGAATTGGTATAAGAAGTACAAAAGATCTTCATCTTCTACACACTTGATACTTTAAGACATAGTTTACAAAGTCTTTGATCTCCTTCAATTTTTGTGTGTCTTCCTCGTTCAATAAATAAATCAATTATAGAACATCGAAAAGACGTAAATGTTCATCTGAAAATGAAAAGTAGATCCAATATTAGGTATTTGTCAATTTCCAATAACGACGAACTATAATAAAAATATTTTGTTGAATCACCTATTTTACTTTACGAAATATATAACGAGGAATTAAATAAACGTCATCTGAACATAGAAAGTAATTGTTTCTGTCAAACATTTCTTGCGCTAGCCATGCATAATCAAAACAATGAGACAATAAAACATTTTAACTTTACTAGCCCGTGTGCATTTGTAGTTTTGTTTTAAAATATACCATTGGAAAGGTTATATGCTTGTCGACATATGTATAATTTCAGTCTAGTACTTTGCACATCTGAACATATAAGCTGTACTCAAGGGGTATAATCCATATTCACTAAGAATAACATAATTATTCATATTATTTGGTACATTAAGATATCTTTAAGAAAATCTTTGTTGAATTGCTTCTATTTCAAGTGAATTTGTCTGAACCGTAACATAGTATTGGTTTCACCATAGCATCAAGTACATATAATATTCCAGATATGTGTTGACACGTAAACATTCTATATACCGCTTTCAACGCTTGTGATGCCAACATATTGTTTGCCTTCGTCCAGCTTAACCTCCATGTGAAAAGCAACCCGATTTGTTTCTAAAATTTCACTGTTTCAATAGGTTGACCACTGTAATTCAAACGTTCATATTATCCCAGAAAGCCACTATTTCGTGAGTCAGTTTTTTGTTTGCTAGAATAATTTCAAATCCTGTTTCAATATAGATTTCATTTTGTAGCATTAATTTGTTGTTGCAATAATTCTTCCGTTTCAGCACAATTAGCCACATCATCTGCATACAATAAGGCAGAGATCTCTAGTATATTCGCTGTGATGAAGATACCACTATCACACTTAGTTCGTAGCTTTCGAACTAGAACACATTCTTGTCTTGTTCCCGTGTTGCAATTAAAATATTTTGTGGGTCCATATGGTGTTCGTTCACAGCTTTTCCCAAGGAAATATATTACTAAAATTTTTAAAATATTTCTATCAATACCTTTCTGCACAAGAGAAACCGTAATTAAGTATGTTGTACACAATCAAAAGCATTTGAAAAATCAATAAATAAACAGTAACACCTACCACCAAGTGTGCATATATGCTTCTGAACAACTGCGTGCAAACTGTATCACAAGCACCCTAGTATTTTCTAAAACCAGCCTGAGACCCATCTATTAGATTATTTATTGCTTTCTACCCATCTATACAACCGTTGTTTTCAAAAAAATAGACGTGACTTTTTTGCAGAGAGCATTTATTATACAAATTCCCCTGTAATTGTTCGGGTCTTTCATACTACCATTCTTAACTATTGGACATAGTATACCTTTTGACCGCTCCTTTGGAAATTCGCCCGTTTCAAAGATCATATTAAAGAGCACCTTAAGAAATGAAACAATGCATGGTAAAGTCAGCTGGTAACAAGCTACCGGAATCTTGCTGAGACCTGGAGTTTTATTTTTCAAAGAGCGAACGCTATCAATTATTTCTTGATCTGTAATTGGTTTTTTCATTTCGAAATTGTCATTCTCATTTCTTGCAGTAACCCCCTTGGTCATTCATATTTTCATCTCTGTTAAACATTGATAAGGAACGAAAATAATCAAGCCGATCATTATTGGTTACTTTAAATTCACTTTTATTTACCCTGTTATACCATTTTATCTTGTAACACTTGCCAGACATTTGTAGCGTCATTTATTGATTGTACAAGTTTATCTCTCATTGACTTTTCATATAATGACTTTTTAAATTGACACAATGACTTTTCATGTATTGACGTTTTCAACTGACACAATGACTTTTCATATACTGATTTTTTCAATTGACACAATCGTTTAGACGAGTCTCCACCGTGAACGTTTGCGTCTAGATGAATAATTTGGTTTGTAAATCTATATTTTCTTCAAAGTTGAAATTTTTCCTGTATAGTATTATCGCAGTCTTCATCCCACCATATGGGTTGTAACCTCTGCAGTAAAACTGGGAACTTCTGTGTCTGCATTTCAACAAAAAGTTCCTTATATAAAGAACCTAACATTTTTACATAATCGTTGATATTTAAATGTAGTAAATCAATTATATCTTGGACATGTTCAATTACATTCGGCTGAAATAGTTGGAGAAAAAATTCCCTATTTGTGTCTTTCAATGGAAACAAATTGCCCATGATCATCGTCATTATCGTCCTCAATGGCATCGCTAACGTCAACCTCACTGACATAAGGCTGTTAAGGTTGGTCTTTTTCGAGTGCAAGGCGCATACACAACTTCTAAGCAATTACCTTTCTTCAATGGTACAAATGCCGTGCACTCAATGAAAATAATTTCCTGCTAAATATTTACGTCTCCGGTGGTAATATTACATTCCAGACTTAAGGCACCACTTTAATTGAAATGTAGACTGATTACACCTTTACATTGTACTTCTGTCGTTTTCGTGCAAAAACGCGGACAAGTGCATCTTTGGCGAATATTAGTTAACTCACTCTTTCCTTTACTGGCCAGGTCAATATCATTTCGGCATTCATTTTGGTAAATATAATCGGTGTGGACTCGTCGGTTCATATCACGTCGTAGTTAAAGAAAGTCTTTAGGTGTTTTCGCGCGCTAATGTTATGATCAAGCTGGTCTTGATTTGGCAGTAGAACATCAGGTCCATTTCCATTGGCCCCCGCATAGATTTTATTTGAGTTTATATGTGGGTCTGTTAACAGCACACTGAAAAAGATATTCGTCAACAAGTGGAACAAAATTGCTGTCAGCTGATTCAGTACCCCCTCGATAAATTCTGCAACATTATCATTGAATGGCTGTTCAAAATCCATCACATATATGTAATTATATAATAGATCATAAACACAAACATCAAAGGCGGTTAAATACCTTGTCTGATAGATGTTGAGTCCTTCGAACTGAATTCATCTCCATATATACCTTATATATGAAACTTTATGCATGAAACGTTCTTGAGCACTTTCGTTATTGATGGTATGCATTAATAATGTTTTACCAAGTTTCTAATCATTTATCATTATTCTCAATGCACCCACCCCAATCTTTTCCGTTTAACATAAATATTAAGTACAATCCCAACGTGCGCACCTTTAAAATGTGAAATTTAGTTTTATCAAAGTCATCCTTGACAGCAGGGTAAACAAGTTGCCCCTTTGCTATAATAATATATATTTTTCTTCTCCTTCACTGGTTAATATTTTGCCGAATACGCCTCCCTTCCCCAGAATTTACTACGCGTATTGTGAGGGTCCGGCTAATAGCAGCTTTTACATCCATGTATTGTTTCATCATAGTATCAGAACTGTCAACCTAGTCTTGGATAAAGACAACTAATACACAGGAGACACTGATTCCTTGGTTCTCATTGATCTCCCCCAGGCTTTTAGCGACGGCGCCTCGGGCCTTCACACATCACCGATGATCCTCTTGGTCGTTTTCAATTCGATCTTGAAAAACCACAATCTCGTCCGTGACGACGCCAGCAACAACCAACTCAGATCGAATTTCGTTGCAAATCTGGTCGAAACGTCTGCGCAACCTCAAGACGCTGCGCTCGCACGTCCTTAGATATTGTTAAAAGATATTTCGTATATGTTTCAAGTTTAGTTTCTAAGTGACAATGCAAGATCAGTAAGTTCTTCCGGGATCGAGCCTCCTGCAAGCGCATGTAGGGTTTCAACAAGAAGATATTCACATATCAGGCCGTTTTTTCGAGTTTGTAGCCGCAGAATTGAATGTCAACGATTTCACGTGGGTGTGTAAATACGTAAGAGTCAAAATACAAAGGATGTCGAGGCGTTATAACTTATGCAACCCATTGTGTTCCAGGTACTGTTGTCGAATCCAGGTTGACGAAGGATAATCGATGCAAGTTCAGAAATGCTTGCATGATTTGGTCATAGCGAGCAAATCAAAACAGGTGAACGGCGACGCCACAACCGAAGACCTCCTCCGATCAGAATCTTGGATAATCGAAGACCTTGACATTTTAATGCGACATCCCACTGTCTATTTAGGAGCCATCTTGGGTCTAGTTCCGACGGCTGATAACGCAGCTGCGTTTGCAACCATAGCAGCTACAGCCGTCAACAGTGCTGGCATCGCTATGAGATGTGGAAATATGAAACTGCTGTTTTGCATTTGAACTACTTCTTACTTTGACAACTTTAATGTTATCGAGGTGTTCTTTTGTTTGGAGGCATGAAACTTGTAAAGTTGTGTTTGGTTTAGCTACTATTCGGATATTTCCGGTTAACTTTGCCGGAAAAGCCACACTGTGAGTTTACAATTGTTTTTATCGGACTTTAAAGTTTAGCAAGCTGGTTTTCGCTACAACTAATCTTAACTTCATGTTGAGACATGTTTTTGATTTACGCACTTTAGGATAAATGAATTTAAACCGGCAGACTTAAAGCACTCTTGTTCTTAACACCCATGTTTAAGTTTTGATGTTACCGGGCATTTTAGGTTATTACATCATTTGAAAGAGAAGTAGATCCAAAGTTTCCACATCTCGAAAAATTTGCTGAAAAATTTTCAATGGACAGAGAACATTGGACTTTATTCTTAAAAAGTATACTTATTGGCAAAGTTCGTGAAGTCTGCACTTTACTCTCAGTACAACGAAGTGCTGACTATGACATAGTTAAGCGATGCATCTTGAAGGGTTCTGGTTTGGTACCTGAAGCATATCGAAAAATCTCTGATGAGACTGATAAATAATCCCTATTTCTTCCTCCTTGCATTTATTGGGCACGTCGTTTCTGATTACTAAAGTTTAAAATAAACAGAAAAAGACAAAGCTATTCCAAATTCTCATATCTTTACGAGGTCGAGGTCAAGGTCTTTTAACGAAATCAATACATTTGTTCGTTCTAACGAACCGCAGTCTGATTTTGCTGAATTTGAGAGTCACTAACTGCACACATACAGAGACTGCTTAATTAAACACATGCCTGTGCTGGATCTACTTGCCTGTGACTATGACAGGAGCTACAAATTGCCAAATTGTGTCTGTTTGGCAAATGATCTCATGTGCGCCATGTTCAGACTTTCTGACTTACAATCTAGCAAAAAGGGTATAATGTGGTTACAGATAATCTGAATGAGAGACAGATGATGATGATTCGTGGATTCTAAGGCTTTGTATCACAAATTGTTCCTTATTAAAGTGCTCTTGTCCCTCCACTGTGCTGTATTTTAAGGAATAGAGTTAAACCTGCAAAGATATGTTAATGAAGCGCTCCATATATCCAACCTCGTTTTGAATTAATTACAGGTGAAACTTTAAAAAATTAAAGGATCCAAAAGAAAAGTTAGAGTACTTAATGGTAGGTATTTCAACACTGAATAAAACGATTGTAGATCAACTTTAAAATCTTACCGAACCAAAGGGGAGGTAGAAAGAAGATGTATAAAATGATTGCTACAATATAAACTGCATGTATCTTTTTTGTATTACTAATTACAGATCTAGCATGTCATTTTTAAATTTGTGCCTTTCTATCTATTGCATTTTCCTGTGCAATGTTATGTTACTTCGGTGCCATCTTCACTGACCCATTTTCAGAAAGAAAGACAAAACACATACCATGCTTCTAGAATGAATATTGTCACCTGCTATAGCCATTTGCAGTTATGAAACTAAAAATAGATATATTTTGGTAGCAAAATAAGTTTTTGATTCCTAAGCTCTCGTCCTTTTCACAAGGTCTTTCAACAGAGGAATGACGTCTGGACTAGAGTCACATTATTCTAAATGTTGATAACGTGTCCTTCTCTAAAACGGCGGCAGTTCCAATCCGGAATTTCGGTTCAGTACTGAAAATTTTGACGTCCACGTAGTTAGCGGGCTACTATATGTCTAATAATAAAGAAGCTCAGAGCCTGAAAAGTGAAATAGTCAGTGCCCTGATTTGTGAGAAAGCAAGACAACATAATATCAGCTACCAAGAAACGGAAGCACTCATCAATCTCAAAATAGGTGATTCGATTCTGATACTCCCTGCGGACAAAGGTACGGCAACTGTGGTTATGAATATGAGAGACTAAAAGTTAGGACTCTTTTGATGAATGAAAAGACACATGTGAAGTCATAAAAAGATCCCACCAGTCAATACACAAGCAAGTTCATTGATATTCTAAAGACGTGGGAAAAACACAATAAGATCGACCGAACGCTGTTCAACCGTATTAATCCAACCAGTGGGGAGGTACTAAAGTTGTGTGGACTCAATGTATTTAAGATAAACACACCTTGCGTCCTATGGTATCGGATGTTGGTTCTATAACCTGTCCAGCGTCTAAGTGCCTAGCAAAAGTGTTGTGTCCGTTGGTTGGTCATGATTCTTCTCCCATTAAGAACAGTGGAGATTTTGTGCGAAAATTAATGATTTGGAAGTCACTCCTCGAAAACAAAAACAATATCCTATGATGTGAGCGCCCTTTTCACCAGCATACTTGCTGACAAGGCCTTGTTAGTTACACAAATAGACTGGAAAGATACAGAGTGAAACAAGTGCACTACTTTGGTGCTAGAGCAGATAATTACTCTCTTGAAATGAGTCTTGGACACTACTTATTTTGTCTATCAGGGAGTATTTTATCAATAGAAGTTCGGTGCAGCACCAGTGTCTCCTAGTGTGGCAAATTTGTATATGGACCATTTTGAACACAACGCTCCTTCCACTTCAGCCCGTCTTCCTGATAGGTGGTTTCTTTATGTGGATGACACTTTCACCATGATGCATGAATGTCATATTGAAGAATTCATTGAGCATCTCAGTTATATTGATGAAAATATCCAGTTCACTTATGATGTGGAAGAGGATGAGAAGTTGCTGATTGTGGATACTTGTGTTCACAGTTTAGATGATGGGGGAAAAAATTATGATTTACCGTAAACCTACCCACACAGACCACTATCTAAACTTCAACTCCACCCACCATCTTGAGTATAAGAGATCATTGGTGTGAACTCTGTTGCATCGGGTGAACATCATTATTAGCAATGAGGAAGACAATGTGACGGAGGTCAATCACACTGAGAAAGCTTTATGGGCCAATGGTTACAAAGACTGGATGTCTTTGTTTCCAGAAAAAAGAACAGAGAAGTGAAAAACAGCTGAAGGAAAAAGGGGAAAGATGTGTAACTGTCTCTTTACCGTATATTGGTGGACTCTGCGAAACACTACAAAAAATCTTCCGAAAGAATGGGCATAATGTCATCAACAAACTCTATGACACCATCCGCTCAATCTTGGTAAATCCCAAAGAGCACACTCCTTTGAATAAGAAGTACTCAATTATCTATAAGCTCCAGTGTGATAATTGTAGTAGCGACCACACTGGGGAAACGGCGAGAAGTCTTGAAAGAAGAGGTAAAGAACACTTATACACCAACGGAGAATTCGTGACAAAAACAAAAGTTGGCGAAGATTGTGAAGAATCAGGGTATACGTGCTCTTGGGTAAACATCAGAATACTCTTTAGAGAGAATAATATCCTAAGGAGAAAAATAAGTCAAGCTATTGAAATCGTGGAGGGAGAGTCAGTGTTGAACAGTAATTCCAAATTGGAGCTCCCGCCTTTGAAAAGAAGGATTTTGTCACGTGACCAACATTTGGCTGGTTATTCGACTCCAGTCCAGACCGTTATACCTCTGATGAAAACCTTGTGAAAATGTCGACAGCTTAGGAGTCAAACACTTATTTCTCTACAGAAATATATATATATATATATATATATATATATATATATATATATATATCATCCTTATTATTATCAATTATATTCTATACACAGGCTTATAAATTTAGGTAAAGGTTGCTTTTTGCCATAGCATGCGCTACAAAAGTTGCAGTATATGTAAAAGAAAATATGTTTGGATTCACATATAGAAATATATGTGACAGCATTTTTTACATATAAGAGAAAAGAAAATGTGTTTGGATTCACATGTAGAAATATGTGTGACAACATGCTTTACATATAAGAGCTACAACACCTCTGAAGCACATATGATGTCAAACGCATGTTAAACATTACGTATATCAAACATTGATTCATATACCGAGAAAAAGTAGCAAATTTTTTCAAGTCTGACCGGACCCATACGAATTTAATGTTTTGCATACAGATATGGAATGCATATATGCTGCATATGAGACTAACATATGTTTGGCATTTCTAAACCTTTACATGATTTCTGTGTGTGGATCTTATATATGTAAGATATGCATGGCAGAGATAAAATGTGTGGGAACTAAACCTATGTATGGTGTATTTGCACATGATGATCTGCAGTAACCTACCTGGCTCTACTTGACCACGAAGAATTCCAATAGTATTATATGTCATAACTTCTTTATTTCGAGTGGATATTTTAATACGAATTGTCCTGAAGAGAAATAAGAAAGAGCAAATTTTATTTTTGGGAAAGTTTAGGCATAAATAAAATGATTATATACACCAGTGGGATGGGGATTGGGGGTTGGTGGAAAAACAAAACTTTCATGAATCCAGCTATTTTCAATATCAAAACTGATTTACTTTTAAATACATCTACTTTGGAAATAAAATGAATGGTACTTCAATGTTCTGGTGCGACGAGAATAACAACAAAGTCAATTTTATATAATCTTATAATTAATCATAGCAAAAGTTTGGAAACTAAATTCCCTCTCATCCACCCACCATGAACCTCCAAAGTATGGAAAAAATAAATGAAACTCAAAGTTTATGTCCGGATGAGTGTATACAGCAACGTACCAGTGTTGCATTCCTGGATGTAATATTGTTACATTTCCTTCTGATTCTGGCTACTTTCTGGCTGTTTTCTGGGGCGGATCCAGGGAAGAGTTGGGGCAAAGGAAGAGCGTCCCCCCTCTCACACTCACAAAAGCCGAGCGCAATGTCTTTTTTTTTTACAGTTAGATGTTTAAACGCTTTTACCACAGAATCATTTTTGTGTCTTAGCCCTTGGGTCCCCAAGTGGGCTTATGTCCCACAGACCCCTTGCCTACTTGTTTACTCTCTCCCTAATTGATTCTAAAGAGTATTTCTGGATCCGCCCGTTTATGCCCATAAAAAAGCCACATCGTTCTGATCTAATAAAATACAGTACGTAAAATCTATTCCTAAGTTATGCCAATTAACAAAGGCAATGGATAGAAAGAAGCTGAAAAAATAAGGCGTTTGAGATATCATAAACAAAAGCATTAAAACGCGCAAAACATTACCTGTTACTCGCGCCAAATCCACCAAATTTGTATGTTACATTAAGTCCACCTTTCCAGTCATCTGGAACTTCTTCGCCGTCAAGTGCTCTGTAATAATAATAATAATAATAATAATATCAGGAAAGCTTGCGTGCAGGACACTTACTAATAATAAAGAAAACAAATAAACAAGCGAATATAGTTCTTTCATACTGTTTTAAAAAAAGAGCGAGACAAGCTGGACTAGTATCACTGTAATGCAATTAAAAGTAGACTTCATCACAGGTCAAAAGACTATTTTAAAAATTTGTATCCCTCAAGTACCACTTAAATTACAAATATAACGTCATGTCGGGAATAGTGAGTGTAGTTCTTACATTCATGGAAAAAAGTGAAAATTTGCACTCTAAATTTTTTTAACTGATATGGTATATATAATATTAAACACACAACGCTCATGATTGCCAACAAGAACATTATCGATCTACACAAAATATGAAACTGTCAATTGTTCGGACAGTTTTCTTTCAACATAATCGTTTTGTAATTAATTATGAAAAGAATAATTACCTTAAACAGCAGGAATTCATCAGAAGTTCAATCATTTTCCAAAAAGTTCAGGTTAGAATTTGGACACCTAGGCATTGTGTTCAGACTAAAAATATATATCATATCCGTCACATGTTTTTACTGCTTAAACCAGTGTATGACCTTAATGATTGTAAATATATCTATAGTGTTTTTGTATGCTTACTCCATGATATGTCTGGCAATGTCGTAGCCAATAGGATGTGCCGGAATCTTGGGTAGATAAAATTCTAGATTTGATGCATTCTCTGCAAATCTGTATGCAGTTTCTAAGAAAGAGAGGGTCTCATTAAAAATATCCAGAATAAAACTATGTATGAACTGTAATATGTTTGCATTTTCTCCAGCAAAATTAAGTACTTTGATGTTATTCTGAAAAATATCGTCTCAGAGAGAGAGAGAGAGAGAGAGAGAGAGAGGGTAAAATATAATCTGAGGGACTTAACAACCATGAAATCAAGACACATAGATTACCTTTTTGCATCTCCGAATTCCCATAATCATGACAAAAAGAATAGGAAGAGACCATTTCGCAGAGAAATTTCATATACACAATTCTTGTAACAACTGGAGAAACACTGCAAACATAGCTACTTATACAAGTGAAAACGTGTAGATCATGTCTCTGCAGTCGGTATCTAAAATATGTTATACAGGCATTACAAACCTGCAAAATACGTTATACTTTATACAAGTATTACAAAAGGCGCAAAATACTTTATTCAAATATTACAAAAGTCACCAAGCGTACATAACATGTTCATTTAAAATGGTCCTTAGCATGTTTAAATTAACGTATTGCTTCTAAATGCGATGCTTTCTTGTGTTAAAGTACGCACTGGTTATTTAGCATCGTAAGGAACAAATGAAATTTATGACGGATTTTATATGTTGCCAAATTTTGCCGCTAGCAAAAAAGTACAAAAGAAAGAATTATCCCTGAAATATTTACGTTTCATTCGTTTGAGAATGCATCCGTTGTACCTTTATTAAAGACCAGTAACTGTGGAGAACATTAAAGACATGACATGATGCTGTTTCAATAAACAAACTGCATAAATCAAACGTTGCCCTTTATCGTTAATGATTATTATTATAAATCTGTCAATGCATGAAAGTGTCATATAACAGATCATTGGTTCGAATAATATGGAAAAATCTCGGTAAAGATAAAATATTGCGATATTAATGTATAACATTAATTTTCAACACATTGAAACGGCGTTAACTAAACATTTGCACTGAACAACTTTCTTTCCTGCAAAAAAGGGTCGAAAGTAGCAAAGATATAAGAAATATTTTTAAAATATTAGCAATGTCTTTTCTTAATCAAGTATTGCTCCTTAATGATTTTGAAGCACGTCCAATTTAATGTTTGTGCTGTTTATATGTCCAAGTAGGTAGTTTTCTTAAAATGTCGTTGCTACACCTATCTTCGAGTCACGCGAAAATCCTTTTGAAAATTTTTTAAATACTTTTATACTTCTGAACCGCTCACTTTTAATGATTCTAAAAGGGACCGACATATACAAAGCAGCCGAATAACACAAATCAAGCTTTTCTTTTCGTTACGTCGAAAAAATGCATGTAATATCTCAAAAATTACCAAGGGCCACACACACTAGCTGTAAGCTGTTCTAGAAGGTAAACAGAGAAGATAAACTTTACCAATAGCAGGGTAGTCTGGCGTGAGAGGATCGCCGTCACCAATATAGACGGTACCCCTTTGTGCCCCTGAACCTGGAAGCCACCAGTCTTCATCATACACTCTAGAATTGTTCCGGTCCGTGTAGTCTGCTGGGTCCGAAAATATTATGATTCCTTTGGCACCATGTTTTTCAGCCAAGCGAACCTTTAAAGTTGTAAAATTTCAGATTTATTTATTTTTTATAATTGTTTCCTTCGACACGACGCATTAAAATACTTTCGATGCGTCTACACACCCAACACTCGTTGAATATACAGTTAAATATAAATTATCCGCCAGCCAATCGAAAGAACCTTTCTAACATCTGAACTAAAGCGTATTTGCCTAATTTTACTTATTAATATTTGGTGGACTTCATGACTGTAAATTCACCTCAACCTCTTTTGATTCAGATATTTTATAATGTTAATACATGTAGCACTTTTCTATAGAACGACATTAGCGTAGGAACAAATGTTATTCACAAAAATCTTTAAAAGAAGGTTTTCCACTTAAATAAACCTGCGAACCAAGTGCCAAGTCCAGAATTTGTTCCATCAAATTACCAAGGTTAATAAATACACATAGAAACTCATCTTGATAATCATCATATAGCAAAGAACGGTTCCTGGATTGAGTGATGGAAACGGCCGTGCAAGGATAAGAGGTCACCCATCAAAAAGAAGTGGTCTCCTTCTGTTCTAGAGTTTTCTTTACCTTAAAAAGTACCAACAGTGGAACCGTCTAGAGTACTCAATACGGGCTGTAAGTACGTAATGTACAACAATGGGGCCGTCAAGTATACTTCACATGGGTTGCGAGAACCATTTGTGCAACAATGGAGACCTATCGAGTAATCAATAGTGACAGTGAGGACTTGCTGGTCAAGATTGGAGCCACCAAGAGTGAGCTGTAAGAACCTGGTGTACAATATTGGAGTCATTTTTGTTATTCAGTATGGACTGCGATAACCTATTACACAACATTGTAGTTGCTTAAAGTACCTAATATGGGTTGTGATAACCTATGGTACAACACTGGAGCCGTATAGAGAACCTGTTATACAATCGACGTACTGTAAATACAGTTTAGATTTTTAGCAGTGCTGGCTGGGTTTAGTTCGATACAAAGGCATGAAGTAAATTAAGTACTTAAAATGAGTCTGTTGCTTGTAAACAGTCACTATACATATTTATATTCTTTAGGTGTCCTAGTTTCCCCATTTGTCCGTTATCTTCTTCCCTTATTGGCTTGACTTGTATGTCTTAGTTGCAAACCGATTATAAATTTATATTATAAATCTATGTGATGGTGTATCATAGTAACCATAAAGGAATCACTGAGCTTACCTTGTCACCTCGGAAAATCTTTCCGTACCTTGCAATGACAATTTTGCCTGACACATTGATAGAGCGGGTTTTCTGAAGATTATCATAGTCTTCTACTCGGCCGTAGTTGACATACAC
>JAECUM010069231.1:0-20016 GCA_016617855.1 Megalonaias nervosa
GTAATAACAATGACAGGCCATGTTTGCGTCGACTCATTATAAAAAAACATGCACATATTTTGGCTACGAAGACATTCTCTTTCCTCCGACGTTGACCACACATCACACATGGATTGCTTTTCAGTCTTCACATTTGTATGACCCATCAGTACGACTTTCCAAGCCGAAGATAAGCACTTTGTGCTTTGCATCATGAAACACTTCCCCATCAACTAATACAAAAGATTATTCGTATCTCAGTTTACTAAATGCGTATAGTTCTGAATATCTCTTAAAGTCTGCATGTTAATAAATTAGTAAATGCCGTGCATTATTGCATCTACTCCTAGATCTATCTACTTACTTACTTTGAGCAGCACTGTCCCAACACAGACTCCACATAATCAATTTGTAATTGCTTAAGACTAAGAAAGTAGTGTGGCGTTAGAGCCGATCATCGGAGTTGAATTGTTCGTGACGATAACAACATGCCATAAAAACTACAAAAAAATAGGAAAATGCTAGATAATAGTTTGCAGTGGTGCTTCGTGAGTTGATGGCATACAATAACAAGTTTATTTAGGGAATATATTAGGGAAATTATACACATTATCTAACGACATGTAATTTTTTTTCTAGTTATAGTGTGTTTGTGGTAAAGTTTACATATTGGGCAATATCTGACATCACACGCATGAGCTAGCTGCTTTGAAGTGGAGACAAACACAGAATGAATATGATGCACTATTTGAGCGATATTTGATCCGATCTCATAAACCTGATCTTGTAATTAAGCAGCGAGGGCGTGTTCCGACACACCACGCGTAGCTGATTGTTCAATCAGAGCCAGGATTGAGTAAACCGAAGAAGTACTAAGGAATATTCTCGAGGATTACTCTTTTATTCTACACGGATTGAACACAAAGGCCTAGCCCAGCAACACACCGCCTTTGTAGATCTGCACGGTAGAGTCAAAGCAGTTGTGTCATACTATCGAACCAGTATGCATGATATGCTGAAGAAAGTAACACTGTCCTAGATCTCATAAATCACCATGCGTACTCCATGCATCATCAGTGGAGATAACAGTGGAAGACTCTGACATATTTATAATCGTTGACATGTTATCATGTTCAGATTGCTATATAGTGGCCACTGTTATGGAGAATCTTTCTGTTTCCATCGTGTCTGATAATGACACAAGTTCTGCTACCCGCGGTGACTATGCATGTGAAGTCTGTAGACGTGATGCACTGGGATATTTCGATGTGGCGTTTATCTCTCATGGCTGTGAGTCGTCGGCTGCAGTCATCCTCCACTAGTTCAACAGCTTTTGAGATGATCGTGCGCCAGGTAGACCGGTCCTTGGCCGAGGCTTCCAGCTCACTGGGTTGGATTCGCACCATTTCATTTCACACTTAAGATTGTCTTTGTACCATTTCTTTGCGCCTTCTTTTCCCGGTTTCCCTGCTTGAGCTCACTATAGAAGAGACGTCTCGGTATTGTGGTCTCCTTTATCCGAATGACGTGGAAAGACAATCTGAGCTGGGTTTTTAGCAGCAGTACCTCAATGCTAGGAACACAAGCCCTGTTGATGACTTCTAAGTTGGACACCCTGTCTTGCCATCGCATGAGGATAATTGGCCAAAGTGACTGCACGTGGAATTGCTCTAACTGCTTCACATGCCTGCAGTATATGGTCCAGGCTTCACAGCCATAGAGCAGGGATGTAAGTACGGCAGCTTTATAGACCCTGATCTCCGTAAGCGTTCGAATGTCTTTTTGCTGCAGGACTCTGACACGAAGCCTTCCTCAGGCTTGGCTTGCTTTCCGGATCCTGGTTGCAATTTTATGTCCAGCCACCCATCTAAAGATATTGTGCTCCCAAAATATGTAAACTGTCTCCTGCAAATCTTGATGGTGAGTTGTGGTGGGTTTGTGGAAAGAGTATCCAAGGAGACTTATTACACCGATACCATGAGGCTGTCACCACTTTCAACCAAAGCATCGAGCGTGCGTTAGAAAAGACTAGAGAGGTTGCTCGGAGCACAGAAAAGATAATCATGGAAAGGACAGGCTTTAGGAACTTTCAGAAGGCGAAAGACTGTCATATGTGTGACAGAGAGCTGGCAATAGACCAATTGCTAGACCACTGACATATTACTAGAAAATACCTCACCATGGTCCACCATACATGCGTTCTCTAATTGCGCTTTTCCCCAGAACAAAATATCGGTTCCTGTGGTGAATCATATTCCATGTAGCTATGATGGCCACTTGATTAAGGAGACCATTGGAACATCATCCACAGAAACGGTAAGTGCCACTTCAAAAACTACGGAGAAGTGGTACGGCAGTTGTAGACACTATCCAGTACATGAACGAAAAGAAGTTAGCTGCCACAGTGGCTAAAGAATCGTTCACCGCTACTGCGAAGCAGGCAGGCGGAATGCTAAAAACTGGGATTACCCGTTTGTTTTGCAATGGCATCTATAAATACGAAATCATAAGGAGCTGGGATCAATTCGATGAACACAGCTTACACTGATAGAGAATACTACCGATAACTCAGCCTTGCATGTATAACTAAAAATAAATATGCGCATCAATCGTTACCTCAATGCAAGGACCAATATGATTATTCTAGTTAATAATATGACCTTAACCCAGGTGAATATTAAAGTTCGACGGAATTTACTGCCTCAAGAAAACTGGTGTCAGACTTGAACCGATGACGGACATAGACATGCACCCGCTTGTTGAGAAGCGAATCTGTGGTGGCATTTCAATTGTGAGACGCCGTCATGAGAAAGCGAACGCCCTATAGTGTACTTTCTTTGAATGTGACTATGTTAGTAAAATCCAAACAGTTGCAGAGCCAACATCACCGGCCTTTACGACTGAACTATAATTCAGAACCTGCCAAATGGTGGCTTTAAGTGGATTGATCAACCAGATCATTGGTAGATTACCACCGTGTCTTCTGATTCACCAGATGTTTAGGGTCATTTTTAAGTAGATCTCTAGTATCGGGAGGAGCGTCATGACGTGCATAGTGACTAACTGGTTCATGAGTCGTTGATATATCAAGAGGATTGGTTGAGCGAGTACCAGTGCAACCTAACTAGGGTGTTCCTTATCTATAAAAAATGAAGGGATATGTGCTTCACAGCCGAAACATTTAGATATACATAAAGCGTAAAATGCGTCTAACCAAGGTTTATATGATATTGGAGTTCGATCAGAGCGCGTAGATGGTCCTAAGCATACAGCTCAACGGTAATCTCAGTACCTAGGCGAAAAATAAATGGATTTATTTAAGCTGATGAAAAAGACCATATCCGGATACACAAGGCAGAACTTGCAGAAGCGGATCCGAGTGCATCTTGTGAGGCCTAATTGTGAGGAATACAATCTCCACCGCCTAGTTGCCAATCCAGAGATTAAGTCGAGTAAAAGCTTCGACGTCCACCGCGTCTCCGTACAGTAACGAAATTCAACCTAAAATGAAAACGCATCTTCGTAATTGGAGGAGATCCTCGATCTCAGCAAGCTCCTCATATACGACTTTAACTACAACAGCATTAGAGCCAGGAATGAATAAAGGACAACCCGGCTCAACTCTGATACCAGCAACCTGCTGCTGAACATTCATACTTACGATGTCTACCATGACATGACTGATGATACCAGCTTCTTCTACACGGGCGAATACCATCGTGAACATCTACTCTACAGTTTAAAGTTTAACGATAATTGCGCCGGCCAGCCAAATGACGCATTTGTTGGCTTCTGCAAAAGAATTATATCATTTTGCTTGCGACATATATAGATCTGCAAAATGAAATGAATTTCGAGAACGGTAGCAAAATAGGACCAGATAAATATTCAGCAAAAAAAAGTAGTTTCGCCATCATATGACCGCCGACCGCAGTGACAACCACCAATGAGGTTCTATCACAGAAACAAGAGGAGTATGTGCCCTCTGGACACTAGAATATGAATATGCCCTTACGGCATTACAATGCCTTACATATGGGAAATAAGGCACCACACATTTGCAATTTTCTGGATTAGATGGGCATCACACTAATATGGACACTAAAAAATGGATCGCCTCTAATGGAATTACTACGGCAACAAATTAACTTGAACGTTGGGGACCGATGAGAGTCCTAAAGAGACCTTTGGCTTATTTATGTGCTGCAATACGTGAGGATAGCTGTCCCAATGCTTAAAGGTACCGCACCACACTAGTTAAGGCCAGGCGTGTCACAGGTGTTGTAGTTGCAAGCTGAGCCCTCACAGATGCAGCATGAATGGCATCATCAGGTCTCCTGTTTGTAAGCGGCCTTAGCGCATTATTTATGGCGCCACAACGTCAAGCAGACACCAAACCCTCTCACTGCTTTTCAGATGCGCTTTCAGCTGCAAGCATCACCTGCGCGTACTGTTACCTAAACAACCATCAAGCTAGAATATGATTGAACCTCTCCACAATGCAGTACGCACGATGGACGATCCCCGCCTTGCCTGCACACTGTGCTTGGCCAATAGTTGTGACATTGCCCCTAAAACTCCAAAGCTCGGTAAAATTACAAGAATTTGAGCCGCTTCAGCAGGTTTAGCTTGTGGATTTTGGGACAAGCGTCGGTGACATTGAAACATGCGATGCTTGTAGCGGCAAGCTCATGGCTCTGTCACGCAGTAGAAACAAGTCATCCGCCTAGGGCATCTCATTAGGGGTTGAAATATTAAACTGCTGTCGGGATATTTAGCAGGTAAATCTTCCATATGACCGGGTTTTCAAACCACCCATTGGCAGTATCTTCGGAAATTTTAGGGGCCTCTGCTTCTTAACCGCTGACACAAAGTTCCAGTAACCTCGCAGATTGTAGCATATTGTCTCAAGCTTAGTATCCATTGTTATGAAGCAAAGTTGAATCATTTTTAGAGACCTGCACGATCAGAACTATAGCAGTGCTGGAACCCCTGGGGCCGTCGAACGGCTGCAATCGCCTGTATTAGGTCCACGTCGGCCTTTTGGCTGTCGCAGATATCATGCTGTGTGAATTTCCAAGGTCATGCCTGTTGCAGGCAGTATAGGTACGTTTCATTGGGGACTCGCTATAATGGGTCGATTATCAAGCCTCGTGCTAGCCTGCAATAACTGTGGCGTTGCAGATGCTTTACGCCGTAATTCTTGTTTCATGGCAGGCCCAAACATTTTTCGGTACTGGTAGCTATGATGAAGTCGAGATTTAGCTCGCCAGTCGTGGCAGGTTTCAGTGAGCGTACAATGATGATAGTCGATTTAATCCCAACTACCGTCCAAGTACTTTGTAATGCATGTTTTCCAATGGCGAGCCGCATATCGTAGGCTCCGGCCATTCCGAAACGAGTCTTATATTTAGAGTGCAGGCAATACGTGCCCATCTTTGACTGCAAGCATTTTAAAGGTCGCAATCTCTGTTTAGTAGCATGGAAAACATTGCCTAATCAGCCGCAAAAGTGCTATAAAAATAAAATCGCGCACCAATAAACCGCTCTGCCTGACCACTTCTCTATTCTCACTTCCGGCTGGGAAAAAAACGCAGTTGCTGTCAAAACTAATATCGTCCTGGATGAAACCTTGCATAGAGTTTAGCAAACCATTATCGAAAGCTAGCAAAAACTTTTGAAAACTATGTAGCTTGCAAAATGACAAACGTGCATGACAAGATTCCCATAATAGACCTGTATGTAATCTGCCAGAGATCTGCACAAAAAAACTAAATACTCGTGAAATCGTGAAGAGGATCTCACCAGTGAGTTTGCTTTTAAAAGTTCTTTGAGTGGCTCATAAATTCCAACTATAGCCACAGCTGAAGGTACTGCTAGCACTGCAAAGGCTGCAGATGAGACTCGTGAGTATGTAAGCGCAAAGCAGCCCATGGAATAAATAATGTAACCTGCGCAATGGTTGAAGAGGCTGCCAGGAGATTTAGGTTTTGCTCACCTACAGCCGCCCCCACTCGAGTACAGCTCACAGACCCGGAAGCTTAACCAGACAGTATGACAGTTTAGCTAGGAACACAAGAAAATCAAGGTCGCTTCTGAGATAACTATACACTGGGAAACTCTGCTGTTATCGGAGAACAAGAAGCTTGTAACCCCAAAGTATTTAGAATAAACTGGCCAATACGTGTTGAGAGAAATGAAAGAAAGCATGCAAGTGGCCAAGGGTTTAACCAATTGATGAACAAAGTAAGCGCCCACAAGGAAGCAATGCGTCGAGACCTATGCAGGCGAAGGACTACAGGATAGTGACTGAAGAGCCAGCTTCATCTACTACCGCCCTGATAAGTGCTTCTCGGGCCGGCAACACGTCCTACGCAATTGAAAAGCAACACCATTTCCAGAGTCATTTAAAGAACAACAAAGTGAAAAATGATACATTTAGAATTTTGATAAATAAAATATATGGCGACTTTTATGGCTTACAGTGCTTGCACTTGAGAGACATCGATACCTTGGAAGTTGTAAAAGTTCCTGCAAATATACGCGGTTATGTTTGATCCCTCCTGCGGACCATTCAAGAACAAACCCAAGCCCGAACAACAAAGATGGCGATAGAAGTCATCTTTCCAAAACCAAATGTGCTTGCCCACGCCCTCCACAGGAACGTGAGTTTGAGACTGAGCTCGCATCTCTGCTAGTTTACTACAGCTGGCCCAACATCAGTTGAAAGCCTTTTGGCGGCCTTTTCGTATATTATTCCGATAACAGCAATACAACTTGAAAGGCTGTACATCTATCGGGAGGCGACTACCAAATAGACCCGACCTGTGTACCACTTGTAGGAAATCGACGATCCATCTTTAAATGGTCGTGTAGAGCTACAGGTGCAGAACACTTCATGCTACTTTCTACCCTCTCAAACTTTTATCGCGGCTGGTAGCAGACCGGACCTATTGTGATGTAGCGGATATGGTGGCATTTGAAAATAACGGCGTGATGGAGTTTTCAACAGTGGCTACTATCACATCGATAACAAAGAACAACTATTCAAAAAGCCACGGGAAACAATAGGTGGTGTTAAGGTATTCGCCATCGTACCTTCTCTACGTCGACTCGTACGGCCTTGCACCGCTTCTTTTACTAGATTTATATCTTCGCAGAGCACGTGGTGTCAACCCTAGTTATTGTCACTAACCTACTAAGCAATTTTTTTCAGAAAGAAAAACGATTGGCCAATGTGCAGACACATTTTTGCGTGAAGAAAAAAAATGTCTCACTGGAAATTCTCAAAACACTGTTTGGTCTTTGAAAACATGTGAAAGAGCAGAAACCATAGGAGCAATAGGACTGCCTAGAAGATGTTTCCACAATGTTCTTGCTTTCATAGTCCGCTTTGTGTTCAAGAGCAAAGTATAATACCTTTTCCCAACGCGAGAATACAATAGTTTGTATCATTTGCACTTTGACATGCTCTTTGGTGGTGCCAAAAATGGAATTAAAATAAGAAACAACTATCTGATAGGATATTGGTATAACTTTCTGGAGTACGTTATCACTATGTGGATGAATTCGCAGCGTCCTATGCATTGCTTTTGTTTCGTTTTGTTGGGAGTTGTGTTTTGTTACAACGCTTGTGCAAAACAACTCAAACAGAACACCTACATGTCCTGAATCCATCTTTCGGTAATTTTTTTTTCTTCAGCAGAAGATGTATGATCCTGATCAATTATCATGAGCCCAGTTTTATTTCCAAAAATAAACATCTATTTGCTTTATTTTTAAAAACAATTAGTACAAACTTTGTGCCATGTAAATCAGTTTCTTCCTTTTAGATCACTTAAATATATCAAAGTTTACTAATTTATAATATTAATAGTAGGCAAAAGCTCTTAAAAAGTATGCTGAATAAACCTCCTAAACATTATATTAAATCCTAACTGATCTTACTATACTATGAAAAAAAATACATTGTCCACGTCGAACCCACTTCCGTCACAGCGTACTGAATCCAAACCGAGTGTTGATTAAATACTAGAAGATACGGAGATTTTTGAGGATGTTTCAGTATAATAGTATGCCCTTTTTCCCCTATGGACAATACAGAATCAGCTTTCAAATGAACTACATTTGAAAATGTGACTTAAATTATTTTAGGATGAAATTAAAGTTTATCATCAAGAAATAGTGTAATTTAAAAATGAAAATATATTTAAAAAGTGTGCCAAGTTTAAATCAAGACAATTAAGAACTTATCCAAGCAATATAACTAACACCACCAAATAATAATAATAATAATAATAATAAGCTACAACCAGCAAAATTACATTGACAAATAGTAATGAGCAACATTTTCACTGTCGTCTTTGACATCAATGTTGTCATCCGACCTAAGCATTAAACTGAATGAATTTTATAAATAACAGTTATCGTCATCATTAGTGCAGTCACATTCTCCGCAACGACAACACAATAACAACAACATCAAGATCAACAAAATGCATAACAATTGTTACATTTTAATGGGTAAATAAATAATAAGCTTTAGACCTTATCGAACGAGGATTTTTTGTCGTATTACTTAATTATTTGATTTTGTGTTGAGATGAGTTTAAAGCCATATTTTTCGCTCTTAACGTAGCGTATATTTACCTATCAGTTTGTGTTCGATAATTAAGATATTAATTTGAAATAAACGCCAATGCTACTGTCATGTAACCTCCAGCGCTATCTAAGATACAGGACACCAACTAATTTTGCCTAGTTCACCATCTTGTTCACTATTGTGAACCAGGTTCGCTAGATCACACTACCTTGTTCCTGTAGTGCAACAGATTCCTCACTATTCTTTACTGCAATGCACATTTCCTTCCAATGAAGTGCACTACCTTCTTATTTCCAGTGCGTATTTAAGTAATATTCTACTTTAAACGCAGTGCATGAGAAGTGCACTTTGTGCAAAGTTTGATGTAGATGCAAATGGATCTCCATTTTCTCATTAGAGATCCTCATACCAATATAGGAAGCCGATGCCAATAACAGTATCCGTGTGTCCGCAAGCCAAAATATCTTTTAACAGGAATAGCTTAAAAATCAGTCAACATATCCCGATGAAAATTGACGTGAACACTGTATAATAAGTAGTGCTGTACTTTTTGGGAGCTTCGTTTCTTCTGTTCGTATATATCCAATTTTTTTACAGAAGCATGCTTCATACTACTGACATAATGTTTATAAATACAACTAAATAGCATTACTATACAGGTTTGGGTCTTAGGAATCCGACATATCTATGTACAGATGAGAATTAATTAATAGGTCGCATGCATCTGCTAAGCACTGATGACTATACCACTGACTGTGTAACATATATTGATGTTTGAATTGTTGAGAAGGTATAGAGGTCGGTACCTAGAGACAAGGCGATGGCTTCCTTTTATCGGCAGGCCCGGGTTCAAATCTCTGTAGAGTACGCATTAATAGTCTTTAACCTGTATGATATGTATCACATCGCAATCGAAGATGCATACGTGGACATGGCACAACCAAGTTTGTTCAATGAATATGATACCGGCGATTATTCAAAAGATCATCATTGTATAGTAATGCCAATGAAAATATAGTTGGTAAGTTCAAATAAGAATGTTCGGGTAAACCAGTCGAAGAGTATGTGGGACTACACGCCTCTGAAGATAATAACAGAACGCAAGGAGTCGCACGGGTTATTGTGCAGAAAGATCTCAAACACTATATATACTTGGAATGTCTTCGACGACGTGAATTCGCAAATACGGCAAATATGATGCGATGTCCAAAACATCACGTGGGTGTTTAACGATGCACAAAAGTGACTTTGTCCCCGTTTGATACCAAGCGATGTACATTCCTCAATTAAAGCACGACCTCGTGCTATTGTGAATGGTCCGTCCAGTAGTGCACTAGCTTGATCAAATAATGATGGTGACAGGTCAGTATTTCCTGAAATAACTTTCAATTCCTGTCCCACAAATGCTTGGCTTGGAGGCTTTCTTCAACCCGCTGATAATTACAATCGATAACGTGTTTGTTGTCTTGGATTATCAATCCGTTCAAAGATAGAAAACACATCGACAGATCATACCGGGTCAGTAGTACGAAGTTGTTCACCTTCTAACTCTCCAGATGCATACATATACCGAACAAACTTGTCTCCGACTGGTTGTAATTGTGTCTGCTGTGAAATCGTTTTCTGAGTGATAATGGTAGTCTTTTGCCGAATCGCACGCACTGGCTTTAATCCAATCGTGAGCGTAACTTAATTATTTAATGCTGCTATAACTAGCGGAAGAAATGTTAATCATTCCTGATACCGCTCTAACCTCATTAACATTTCTACGCGTACTGATGTTCGAATATCCGTCCAGCAAGTGTGCGATTGAAAAGTTCTACAATAGCCTGGTTACGTTGAATGTTGACATGCCTAACAAAATCTCGCACAATGTTTTGTTAATAACACAAACAACAGAGCCAAGAAATTCTTTGCCAGGGTACACTTGTAATAATCGCGGCCAATGTGAGTGTTCGGCGTGCATAAATTCGCTCGAGTGTTTCTGCGACACCAGCAGCATCTTTTGACATCAAGAGCTCCGCTGTTTTGAATCTGCTGGAAAGATTGACAATAGTTAACGCGTACTTGTAGGTGAACAACAGAACTTGTCGATCACGGACACGATCGTGTGGAAGAAATAACAGATCAGCCTGATGAACCTCATTTGCTATTAAGACATGAAACGACCCTTGTGAAATCTTTGTTGGTACTGGCAGGTAAAAGTTGCTACAACGCTTGTTTGGCCAACCATGTTCGATGATCCCTAAGAGTGACCTTTGCCGCACATGCTGACTTTTCCACGGCGGCTTCACCTCTCCAATATCCACGCTGACTGTAAAATGTTTTTGGTAATGTACGGCTTTTTGTAACCGTTGTTTGCATCACAACGATTTACGTTTAATGAGAACCGCAATAGGCAGAGCAAGGCAGACTCTGTCCACGATAGAATCTAAAAAAACTTCTAAGTGCAATCTTGATTTAAATACCTCCTTTTACGAACCTTCTTGCGATTCGTTACCGAGCACATGGTCCCACAATCGCATTCAAGTCATAGTTAAGATCCACGTCGGCGCAGTGACTTGAACGAATATCGTTTGCTGTTTTATTCGCAAGGTCATGTTAACAAGATCCAGAGGTACTTCACCAGGCTTTGCTTGGTTGTCAGAATCAAGTTTTCTATTCATCCGTGTACCGGGTCCACAGTAATTGTATCCTGGAATGTGTTTTTCACCGGGTTATTTATTCCATGGTGGTCCTGATAACTTTGTTAGTGCAGCCTTGATATCACAGTCGACTTTTGTTGTAATGTATGTAAATTTGTTTGCTACAGTAATCGCTGCTCGTCCATAACGTGTTGATAGTCGAGTTGGATTTGCCGTACGAATTTTCTTGCGACATCGAGCAATATATGAAACCATGATTTTATTGTATTCTTTATTATTCAATGGCAATACGAAATATTAAATTCAAAGATGCTTTTTCTGTCATTGACTTCTCTGCGCAGGCAATACCTAGACCGTCCGAGCATGGTGACAGAACCGTATTTCGTGCAGTAGATCAGAATAAACTCAACTGTTGCATATGATTTTACGATGGCTAAAGTGGGATCTATTGTACATGATTGCGCTATCGGCTGATGATCAACCTTGCACTGATGTTTTAAAACATTTTCAAAAAGCGTTGAGTGGCAGATGATCATCGTCCACCATTAACTTCTTTTCCATCTACCATTAATAATTTGGATGGAAGCAAGAATGATCTTGCAGTAATCGACGATGTGACTCTTGAGCGCCTAGTCAGTCCCACATAAATATTTTCACGATGCCGGCACAAAAACACAGACGTGATTTATTTGACTCAACGATATGCACATGCACCTAAAGTGATTCGTGACAACTGTAACATGTTGATGTTATTTAATGACATTGACGTGCATGTCCTCAGGAATATTCATTGGACTTGATGTTCTTCTGACCATACGTGGGATGATTTCGAGATATGTTTGCACGGATGACAATGGATTCGTTTAGTATTCTCAAAATTGATTTGACTGTAACTTGCAGAGGTAAATATCGTGCGGGTCTGGACGCCTTTTACACAAATGTGTCTCACGCGTCAATTTAACAGTCATAACAATTATATAAAACGTCTTCCAGCGATGTCATAGAAGAGTAGGATATGCGACGCAGTAAATCCGCTCATAAACACAAGGAATTGATTCGTAAAGTTATTGTAGGTCGTAAAAGCGTCAAAGATATGTTACAGTCCCGATAGACTGTACAAGAAGACCTCACGCCATACTTTGAACAAATACTTGCGCCGTAGATTAAATCAACAAAAGAAATTGCCGACCGTACCTAGGATATTAAACAAGGCCTAGCGAGCAACATCGGAACACGTAGTATAGCTAACGGGAACAGACGAAGAGCCTGACCCAATTCGTAAAATAGCTAAGCGCACGAAGAGTATCAAGAAAACTATAAGAGCAACCGTGGAAGAGACAGCAGGGCTAAATGAAAGTGGGGACGGACCGGGACCAATCAGTAAAATTACTAAACACACCAAAGATAATAAAAGAGAAACAAAAGTAACTGTATAGACTCTTACGTGCTTGCCAGCGGATACGTCTCAAATAAAAAGACGCTCAAGAGGTTCTTATGCATCTTCCAGCAGAAAAACCAACCGAATATAAATCAAGGATTAAAGAACCAAAGGATAAAAAAGATTTAAAGAGCCAGAAAACCTTGATTATCATATACGATCTGCCTCTTTCACATCCAATGAGAAGCAACTGATTTATTATATGCTAGAGAATAAACTACCAGAGAATACGAATCGTGCTAGCATTGAACAGCACACTGACCTGAGTTTATAAAACTTGCTCACCCCAGTCGAGTGAAGGTAAAGAAAAAGCTAAACTATATGTAGCTAATTTTAAACGAAATGTTTCAGGAGCTATAAGCCAAATCTGTGTTAAAAAGCCTAAACAAGTAGCTGCACATGTTTCGGAACTACCCAAAGAGTCCTCTTTACCCACCCACCCACCCCCACTAAAAGACGTTATGAAATGGACAGACGAGGATCTCCTCAAGTACGATCAATCAAAACAGAAAGAAAAAGAACAAGTTAAACACCAAGAAAAGAAAAATAAAACAAGGAGATGACATTGGTGGAATGTACAAACTTAATTCATGAGGGAAGCAGCAGCCATATGTCGTTAATGAAATAACCCCCTGGAAAACTATTGAACTTTCTGCCGACGCGTCCGACATAGAATCGATCAATGAATAAATTCTTCGAGGAAATCTCATTGGTGACCGGCAGAGACTCTAAATTTTCAATATGTGCCAATGAGCCATCACTCAGGGCTGTCATTTCAATCGATTCACTACTATTGCAGGTTGACATTGTAATGTCATCAATAAGATCAGTTTTACGTTGCCATGACAACATTTCAGATGATTAACGATTTGTACATGTGGGATATCATATCGCGCCTGACATTGTGAGGATTACCTCAACGAGGCATATTAATTTAACTTGTTACGCTGTCAGTGGTAGTTATGAAAACAGGTTCAAATCAACGGGCGTGGTTTTCAGGCTTAGATTCTGTTTGGATCCTTGTGATTTGATTACAGCGATGATCATGGAAGATCAACTGGTCCAACTACGATGTTTATCAATGATACATCTGATAATAACGATTCTAAACCGTACTCTATTAGGCAACCTCAAAATCATGCACGCAGCTCTAATAACAGATGTACAACATGTAGTTGTAGGCGTTAAGGGCACATTAAATGGCAGATATGCTCAACGGAAAGGACAACTTCGTGACGATTTTCTGCAATTCCTCTCAGTCACTTATTTGGGTTTTGTTGAGACATTCGCAAGCTTATTTTGGGGCCAAACATTCAGTCACATTAACCTGCAGAAACAACTCCAACGATGCAATTTGGAGTGGTGCAACTGTTGCTGATGGTAAAGTTTTGTTAGAAACATTAACATTGTGGATGCCTCTGTTATCCCCTTCACTTTCTAAAGAATCACATTTGTTATCGTTTATGCAATCTGGAACGGTCGTTTCACGTGCATACCACAGACGCTCACCCTCCAATTGATATTGCAGGACAACTTAATTGGCAAGTAAGTACCCAACATGGTCTTACTGCACCTAAATATGTGTTCATGGCGTTTCAACTTACAAAACTGAGACGATGTCCAATCTCATAGCAAAATGATACTTGACAACTTTGAATTGAAAGAGTTTCGAAGCAGTTAAACGGCCATCGATAACCTTCGATGAAATTCGGCTTAATTTTGAAACCAGTCAAATCGCACGTGCATATCACAGTGTGGTCGTGTATGGACCGACATCAAAGCATTGACACTAGTTAGCACATTTTCCAACATGAGTTTATGATACTTTACCCGATTTTTACTTTCATTGGAACACCTGGAGTTGTAACTACAATCCATTATCAACATGTATTTTCATGCACATGTAGGTGCGGTTGTTGCAAGTTATAGATGTTATGCTGTGATACTTTCTGACAAGATTCTTATACTGGTGGTCGAATGAGAGTCATCCTTGCACCTGTGAAAAATACATAATTGAACGCGCTACGTATTTAATAATATCAAGTAACGAAGTGACTATCAACCTGAGTGAAAATCAACTCGTGAAAATAGCAAACGCAATGAACAATAATTGTGAGGTCACACTGAGACTTCCTGCGGCAAAATTAACTAGAAATGCCCCCGAGTGGTTGACCCAAGCACAACTCGCTCAACTCGATGCAGCCATACGAAACAATACCTCAGTAACATTAAAAGTATCCAAAGTCAGAGATGATACAAATGCAAAAGACTGGTGGAATATTTCCATTCCTAGTAGCGATTCCAGCATTATTAGCAGCAGTGGCTCCAGCGGACGCCAAAGCTGCGAGTTATGAGCTATCTGAACTGTATCTGGGATGGAGCTGAAAAAGGCAAATAGTGGACCTATGCAATAGGAAAAGGCCGTCGATTGCCAGGAACAAGTCGTCAAATAGCACTGGGCAGAGCTCTTTGATTACCAGGTCGCAAAAGGTCTCACCGTTGAGCCGTCAATGAACCAATCTTGATTTACTTGCGATGGCAAAAGCAATAAAACATTTTCGTGGTGCTTTTATGCGATAATAACTTGCATCGAAAATGCGGTGCACACATGAAAACGGTATAATAAACCTGGTTTTGACAACAGGACATAGAAATCATTGGTTCCATATGTGGTGACACCTCAAATCATTTGCACTTTGACTCTTATGGACTTGCACAAGCAGTTGAAGATGTTAACAACCACTGTAGTATTCCACTATACCAGTACTAACACGACAGTATGGTCCCATATGCGGTCATTTTGTTCTTGTAGCGTTGCATACACTAGAGCGTTCACCAACACCACCAACACTGACTGATTTCTCATTGAAGTACGTTTAGCATTATACAAAGTCAATTAACATTTACGGACGTTACTCAGCTCGACCACACGGAGATGATGTGGATCTGAGCAGATCTTCTACCAAAGCGTGTTGGTCTGAGTTTACTAGTCGTGTTGTTGTTGGCGTTGATCCAATAATCACCTGAAGTCAATAATTTGAAGAAAATAAAGTCAGCCCAAACTGGTCACAACGTAATAGATCTTGAAGGTGCTAGACGTTAAAGCACCAATGACCAAATCCTCACAATCACAAGAGTATAGTTCTCTATTTGACTTCAGGTCACAATTAGCATTTTCTAAAAATAAAAGTTACCTAATGGAAAATAACCTCCTAGAATGATCTAATGATCCTTGTTTATTTACAAAACAATAACCTGTACATTTCATGTAGGAAATTTGAAAACCCTGACCCAATTCAATATATAGACTCCTTCTTGTTTACCTGAAGAAACATTCTGATATTAAGTTCATATACATAGAGAATGATGAATCTATTATTAGTTCTTTAAATAAAATAAAATTTTAAAAAATTAAAAAAAATCAATCGGGTCAAGCAGAAATGAACTCAGTTTTAGACAAGGTCAAATCCAGCATGCAATGTTATATTACAATAGCATGTAATGAAATAAAAATATTAAAATTAACAAACAAACAAACAATTAAATATACATAGCACTTCCCCTCATAACGAAAAAGAAAGATTTATGCAATAAAGCTTTCTTTTTACTGTAAGTCAAATATACATGTGGTAAAAAAGCATAAGATGAAATCTTATGAATGACACAATGTATACATGAAACAATATAGTTCTATACACGTGAATCTGCTATTAAATTCACTTTTCCCTTGATGTACCTGATGTCAATATTATATTCCTGCAACAACAAATGCAACCTTAATAATTTCTGATCTTTGTTTTTTATCTTGCCGATGAAAGTAAGGGGGTTGTGATCACTAAACACAATAATCGGAGAAGTAGTTAACTAATGTAGACTTCAAAGTGTTGCAATGCCAATATTAAAGCCAAACATTCCTTCTCGATTGTGAAATAATTTCTCTGGTGCCTATTTAATTTCTTAGAAAAAGAGCAGACTGGATGACCAACACCATTTTCATCTTCTTGAATCAATATTGCTCCAACCCCAACATTACTTGTATCAAAAGACAGTTTAAATGATTGACTGAAATTTGGAGCTCTAAGAACTGGTGCACTCTTAAGTATGGCCTTTAACTTATCAAAGGCCTCCTGACATTTTACAGACCAATGAAACTTGGTTTTCTTGCTCAATAAATTTGTCGGGGGTTAAACAATTATGGAAAAATTGGAACAAAATTTCCGATAGTATCCAGCCATATCCAAAAGTCGCATCAGTTGCTTTTCACCGATATGCACAGGGAATTCAGAGGTAGCCTTCACCTTAACATCTGTAGGTTTAACTTCTCCATGTGCCAGGATATGTCCTAGAAATGTTACACAAGCACGGTAAAACTCACTTTTAGATAAATTAATTGTCAAATTCGCATCAGTGAGTCTGTCAATGAATTTCCCAATTGTTGCTAAATGACCAGGTGTCGTTGTAGATGATGACATCATCGATGTAAACATCACAATTAACTATACCACATGTAATTATTAAATCAAATGTTGAAAAGTATTAGGCAAATCTTTTATCCCAAACGGCTTCACTTTATATTAATAAAGTCCATCTGGAGTCACGAATGCCGAAATTTCCTTTGCTCTTTCCGTCAGTGGAATTTGCCAAAATCCTTTCAGAAGGTCAAATTTGGTGTCATACTTTGCATCTCTAAATTTATCAATGCACTTATCGGAAAATCAATAGAGTCCGATTGCATTCCATCCCTTAAATCCTCAGTCTGTGGGACAGGCACAACTAAATTAACTGCATGATTAACCTGGCTATCTCTATCAACATACTGGTAGTCCCTTATTATCTTTACATTCCATGAGTACTAGTATTGTAATTTATCTCATTCATTTATTCTTAAATTTACTGTATTTCTTTTTCTTGTAGCCGAAACGCTGACTCTACTAAAGAAAAGTACCCCTGTTTTCCTAATTTGTAAAGTAAGAAACTCGAGAACAGGCTCAACAAACTCGTATTATATACCTGAACTGAATCATCGTAATCGACATTTAACAGGCTAATAGAGGAATCGAAGACTAGAAGATCATGCAGGTCTACTACTCTAGTTTTATCGTAATAAAATTTATAATACACCTAAGGCTTCTGATTTTGAGCTTGGGTTTGAGACCAGGAATTTAGATATGCAATACTGCAATCATCTTTTAGCAAGGTAGTATCCAAGAGTAATCGTTAATATTTCCAGTTCAAAAGGTTAAACTGTTGGATTACAGTTTGTTGACCAGTTTCATGATATTATTCCGATACAAGTCCTTTAACTACGCCTGACACCTTCCTCCACGTTCCTTCAATCGGACCAAATTGACAGTTTTAAGTAAACCTACAAACCAAATAATTCACTTCACCACTAAATCTGAAAATAAGTCACGGTTGAGACATATATTGTGTGCTCTTTTCTCTTCTAGTTCCATAGATTAATATTTGGAATGTTCGACTGTTCCATTAAATAAGTCAATAGCATCGTATATTATTTTGACCCCATGTATTCAAAATTAAACCTACAAACAATATTTAAGGTAAAGTCAGTGTTTTTTCTTTTTTTATCTTCTTGTGCGAGCACTGATATAAGGGTAGAAACGACTTACGGTGCAACAAGATCTTCAGGATGAGATAACACTGATTGTTTGAACAAGGAAGCGCGTCTTATAAAATCGATAAATATGCATTGTTACGATAAAACTAGACAGATATGGATAACTTTAGACAAGGAAGACTTAATCCATATGACTCAACCAGGTTTTGAATTGTTCAAAGGTTTATGTCTTGTGTTAGCATGCGTGCGTTTCTCTCTGTCTGTCTGTGTGTGTGTGTATGTGTGTGTGTGTGTGTGTGTGCGCGCGCGCGCGCTCGCTGTTCGTTGAATAAAGACATCACATTCAAATAGTGAATTTTGCCACTAGTATCTCCATTTGCACGTTAGAGACATCATCCCTCCGTAGTCCCAGTCTACGTTCCTTCTCCTTGGGAAACATTTGGTACTAGTTTTAAGTTTTACTCTCTCTCTCTCTCTCTCTCTCTCTCTCTCTCTCTCTCTCTCTCTCTCTCTCTCTCTCTCTCTCTCTCCTTCTGGCCATGGAATGGAGCATTGCTAAGAGTTTATGAGAAAAACAAATAATCTCATAAAAATACTAAAGTCTGAGATGACGCAAATAGTGGTTAAATATTTCCAATCCTCGTAGTCATTATATTGTTGTTGGTGACTGCGGCTCCCTCGGTTGCAAAAGCGAAGCAGAAGGGAAATGTTATTAGTTAACCACAGTAGATTGTTGATTTGTTATCTATTTTTGGAAAATGGCTTTGATAGACCTTAACGTCACATCTTAAAAGAGTGTGAGCCTGGATTGTACATATTTATCATAACCGTAATTGAATGACGGTGGGGTAATATGTCAAGGTTGATACTTCTTTTCTCCCCTTCCTGATGTTTACGAGAGGCAAAGCAGCAGGTGTTGGCCCACTGGGAGCTCTATCTGCAGGCCTGTGTTCTTAGTCCGTCGAGTCGACGAGGACCATTCTAATCATCCGAGGGTTTGACTTTAATGACACCTGTTTTGGAATGAAACACTGCAAATAGTGCCAATATTGTAGCACACCAAGTTGGATTCGTTAATCAGCAATACTATTTTCAGCACTTGCTGGACAGGGACTCGAAAAGAATGTTGTTGTTGTTCGTCCGTCGAGTCGACGAAGACCACTCTGTCATCCGAGGGTTTGAGGGGCTGGTTCTGTTCTGTGCGTGCGCAGGTGGCTGATGAGGCCAGTCCTTGCACTGAAGGTTCGTTTGCACAAGGGACAAGGGATGAGTGGAACATCTCCAGGAGGGTTGATGGCACGAGCTTTTCTGGCTTGCCTCTTCAATTCTGCAGGTGCTATCCTGCTAGATTCGCACAACTTGGAGTCTTTGTGCACGGAGGAACGCCAAGTGACTCGATTGCTTGCTATTTGCTCCCAGGAATCAGGGTTTATGTTGAACGCTTTCAATGCAGCTTTCAGATTGTCTTTGAAGCGTTTCTTCTAACCTCCGTGGGATCGCTGTCCTTGCTGTAGCTCGCCATAGAAGAGTTTCTTAGGCAGCCGGTGGTCTGACATGCGTACATCATGTCCCGCCCAGCTTAGCTGGGACTACATCACAATGGCGTGGATGCTAGAGAGACTTGCTTGGGCGAGTACCTCAGTGTCTGGAACCTTGTCCTGCCACTTGATGTTGAGGATTTTCCTGAGACTTGTGGTGTGAAAGTGGTTCAGCTTCCTGGCGTGGCGTTGGTACACCGTCCACGTTTCACATGCGTAAAGTAGTGTGGGGAGCA
>JAECUM010069234.1:0-13442 GCA_016617855.1 Megalonaias nervosa
TGTGTGTGTGTGTGTGTGTGTGTGTGTGTGTAACGTAAAGTGGGTGCTTTTAATCAATTTGTATTAACGGGTAGGCGGGAGCACGGATCCGCGTTCACATCGCGCTCCCCGTCAGTACTCAGCCAAGGTTCCGCTCCAGGCTGGGGAAGGAAAGGATCAAACTTGCAAACCGCATTCAGCATTGAATCTCGGTTACGTGCCACTACCAAGAGCAGCTTTCGACGTGCCAGTGTCCTCTGACTTTCAAGCCACTGAACCAGCCTTACGAGTTTCTCAACTTAATTCGAGGGTCTCTCAGCAACCAAACGAACCATCGTCAGCACTATAGCCCACCGTTATAATGTTGACAAAATCTGTCTGCGGAAGACTCACGTAGCAGACCAGGTAGCAGGACTATCCACCACTGGAGGCTTTGACCTCGTCTCATCAACGTTAGACCCTAAATTCGGCCTTTCAACATATGCACACGCTGACATCACTGATGACTCTCCAGTCTCCTCCACCAGATTCTGCGATGTGATCCAGGTTGGAGGATACAATATTGCTAATGTCTACAGACCGCCCAGTGCCCATTGGGACAACAGTATGCTTCCAACTCTCGAAAACCCAACCGTCTATATTGACGACTTCAACAGTTATCACCCAGACTGGGGCTACTCGCACCCCGATGTAGACGGGGAACACTTGGTAGAGTGGGTAATGAACAATAACCTCCTTCTGACCCACGACTCCCAAGCAGCGTGGGACCTTTCACTCTGCAAGATGGCAAAAGGACTATTCACCGGACCTTTGTTGGGTCAACTCCATTGGTGACCATCCTCAGCCAGCAAGCTAAACAATTCTAGACGACTTCCCACACAGTCAGCACAGACCAATACTTATCCATACTGGACTTCAACTGCCGACTATACACAGCTCTCCACAGTGGCATTGGAACTTCCGCAAAGCAGACTGGACGAAGTACAAAGACATATTGGAGTGGAGCATACTCACTATACCATCTCGCTTGATCCCAATCAAGGAAGCTTACTACCTCTTCCAAAGAGCCATAGTCAAGGCAGCCACTCAATCCGTCGTCCAGTCTATACACCCTGTTTGGATGAAAGGTATCAGGCTCTTCGCAAGGAGTATGAAGCATCTGGAGACCCAGACATAGCGGATCACTTGATTGAATCCCTGGACACTGCCATGCGCACTCGCTGGGAAGAAACTATAGGGTCACTCAAGTTCACGCGCTCCAGCCGGAAATGCTGGAGCTTGATTCGCCGACTTGGCACCTCAAAGCACCCACCAGTTCAAGTCCACCCTGTTGTCAAACCAAACGCTGTTGCTAGCTATTTTATACAAGTGTCAAAAGCACCCCTGGAGAAACAAAACCGACGTCAAGTACGTGATGAGTGGCGACAATACTGCCGTCGGAAGTCAGATGAATTAAATAAAAATACTCCCATTTACAACAGCAGAACTTGAAAAGATGCACTGCAACATCAAAATCAGGCAAAGTAGCAGGAAATGACAATATTCTGCCTGGGTTTCTGAAGCATCTTGGCCCGATGGCAAAGGTATGGCTCGCCACTTTATACACCCGGGTTGTTAGGGAAAAGTGCATGCCGACTTTGTGGCGCCAGGCAAAGATTATTGCGATCCCTAAGCCTGGCAAAGATCCCCATAATGCGGCGAGCTATCGGCCAATCTCCTTGCTTTCAGTCTGTTTTAAAGTGCTGGAGCGCCTGTTTCTCCAAAGAATCGGTCCGGACTTAAAGAACATCAAGTCCTTGCACTGACTACGTTTATTGAAAACATTTTCCAGAGGAACCTTAAAACTGGAGTTGTTTTCCTTGATCTAAACAGCGGCATATGACATGCAGGGCTGTTGCTGTAGATTTCCAGAGTAATACCTCGCTGGATTGTTCAGACTATAGAAGCTCATGGAGATGTCAGACTAATGGACTCCCACAAGGTTCTGTCCTTTCGCCAAGTCTGTTCAATGTTTATATCAATGACTTGCCTAATAAACAGTCACGCAAGTTCATGTATGCAGATGACATTGCTCTCGGGACCCAAAGTTGCTCGTTTACTGAGCTTGAGGAGGTACAGAACAAGGATCTGGAGGAAATGATGGACTTCTTCAAGAAATGGCGCCTACAGCCAAGCACACAAAGACAGTCTCCAGCGTCTTACATCTTAACAATGCAAATACGAACCGTGAGCTTTGCATCCTCCTCAATGTGCAGCACATAAAACATGACCCGATACCAACATACCTTGGTGTGGCTTTGGACAGTTCACTGATATTCTACAACCACCTGAAGAAAACTGCAGCAAAGCTAAGCACTCGAAACAATCTACTCCACAAACTGGCTGGCTCAACCTGGGGCGCTAGTGCTCAGACACTCAAGACATCAGCACTGGCCCCCTGTTATTTGGCAGCCAAGTATTGCTCTCCTGTCTAGGCTCAGTCGTCCGATACCAAACTAATTGACGTCTATCTCAATATAACAATGCATATAATCTCTGGAACACTACGTCCTACTCCTTTACTACGGCTGCCGCTACTAAGCAACATTCCCCCCACATATCCGTCGCCAAGAAGCTACAACAAAACTGCTGCTAAGGTCTATGCCAGTGAGAAACTTCCACTTACATGGATATCACTTCACATCCAGCAGTCCGCTTGGCTTCGAGGCATCCAATCTTGTTAGGTTCGGTGACAGAGGATATGACAGCTATTTCGGCATGGAGATATGAGTGGTCTTCAACAGATGCTGTAAACTACTCCCTCGTAGCTGTGCCATCTGTCTGTGCCCCCCCCCCCGGCTTCAACCTTCCACGATATCTGTGGACCATGCCAAACCGTTTCCAGGCAGGACAGGGTCGTTGTGAAGTCAGCCTTGTACGATGGGGCCAGGCTACTGACTCTATCTGTAGCTGTGGAGCTATACAGACCATGTCACACAATGTGAACAACTGTCCACTGACAAAGTTCCCCGGTGGACTGCAGGCCCTGCACCTTGCTGATGATGACGCTGTTAATTGGCTGGGCATGCACTGCACACGATAAATAAATAAATAATAACAGAAGAAAAATACACCGAAGGCTGCGACGACAGAAACGATATCAATAGTAATTCTTTCACGAGTATGTCAGTTACCTCGTATTTTGCAAGGCGAAAAACGAATGGAGGCCAACTCCAACGTGTTTTCTCGACGACAGCCAGCGATTGTGCGTGAAATATGGACATGGTGGACTTTGAAACACTGATTAATGCCCGGACGAAGTTGTTTCTGTCGACATGGCCGCATGCTACTCTGCCAGTTTTCTTGGAAGTGGTGATGTAAACTCTTTTCTGAGTGATTTGGTCATCCTACACATGAAATCACGAGTGTCTCAATCAATGGGCCTCTACCCGACATCGACTTGTTTCTATTTGCCGAGATCAGGAGTTTTGATTTTTCCCCGATGTTCATTCAGTTATTCCAGCGTGATTCGGCCGTCTGACACAACGATACACGCAGATTCTCGAAGTGATGGACGGGTTAGACCCACACACTTTGAGAAATATTTATGCTACATGGTGTTCCGACGGCATGGATTATAACAATCGGTTAAAAAAAATTTTCACGCGCACAAGCAACCACACCCCTACCCCTGGTCTGTTACCATTTCGATGTCGACGCCGGTGCGATACCGACTCGATAACGGCGTCGGCGATTTATTGCTGGGCGTTGAGGCCCCCTCCCCCCCCCCAACATGTTCCGTGCTGACAGCCGCTATATCCCCAGAGTGTTTACACTCTAATGTTAAATTTATCATATATCATCTGGCGTGTGCGATTTATCGCTGCGCTTTGTGTCAGTCGGCTGGCACTACCGCGTTATGTCAGATAAATATTTTTCCATTTCTCTCTGGATAAGATCGTCAAAATCCCGAGTCTTTTTATCCGTTTCAAACTTTTCTCCTAGAACTCTCTTGATAGATTAGACTATTAGTCAAAGTTTTCATTGGGTATAATTGGGGATTTGAGAATATCTGACCGCATCTCCAGACCGCAATGATGGGAAGTCTCGTTCACGTATTCCCTCTACCTCTTCATATTTTTCTTTTGTATATTAAACGTTTACATTTTTGAGGAAGAATAATTTTTTCTTGTCTAATTTTTTAATTTCATTAATCATCAGTTCTATATTTCTTGCATTCATGTTTTATAATAATTTGCGCCCTTTAATAGTAAAAATCCAGAGCGTATCTCATTGAGCATTTGAGAGTGCGATAATAATAATGTCACAAACAGAACGACCAGTGCGGGAGCACTTAGCAACATTACAGTGAATGTTACCGGCACATGATACAAAGCGACAATAATTACGATCACGTCAAAGGGTCCATGAAGATCCCACCGCGGAATCTGAACAAACATTTGCCCCGTTGATTAAGCCTAAGAAATAAATTGCCACGTCAACAGGAGCAACCGCAGTCAGCGGCTCTGCTGCAGCTACAGAAACTATCAGGTGGCATCCAAGCAACATGCTCCAACATATCTGAGGATCCATTGAAGCAGCAGACATACCAGGGAAAATCAGAGATAATATTGTGAATTAGCAAGCGAAACATCCAAAGAAGTACGTGAAGAACGCGAGGAGGAGTACGGGGGGGGGGGGCGGGGATCCCCTGAGTATGAATCAGAATTGACCGCAAAAGTACAGGAACGAGTATGGACGCATACATCAGCATTAATTGCCAGGAAATTCACTCAAAGATTGTCACAGATGTGTTTACCGAGAGCTTACGGGGGTTAAGAAGGTGACTAAGGATGATACCGACTGGGTTAGATTCATGAGAGATGTAAATCCCGGCCCCCTCCCCCAAGCAGTTTGATAGCCACACGCAGACCCTAGCCACCGCGAGCAAGCACACTGCCTTTGAGCCTGTCAAAAAACCCCAAAAAAACACCGGCATGGAAGTCCGCGGCAGAGAACAAGTTTTCCGACGCGAGAAAGAAAAGTTAGCAGGCAAAAACAGTCTCACCCGAAAGGACAAACTTTGATGCCGGCGACGGAGAACCATCAGTGGTCTGCTAAGTTTTCATCAGGGAAAATCATTTACAATGTCTTTGCCGCTATCATTGATGAATGGCCGATGGTGTGTCCGGTTAATTTATTAGCTCCAGGTTGATCGATTATAAACACTCATGGGAAGTTTGTGAACTGGCAACAATTTCCACGATGCCTTCAACGAAGCAACGACAATATGTCAGCAAATATGTCAGCAATTGTACACTAGTGGGATCATGGAACCCTCTGTGTCTCGCGTTGATCAGTGAGTTAATCGATGATGTGTACAGCAGTGATCAAATCACTTTATCTCGAATAATCATTGTCGCCAATTAATTAACCACAGTAGTCATCGTATATATGGATTCGATCGCAGTAATCTCACGGCTTGACCGCATAACTGAAAATACAACTCTGAGCACGACCACGATGATGGCGGTGTCGACGACGAGACTGGAAGTTGATGTTATATTTCCAAACGCGATTACGGCGCCAGGCGGACATGCACTCGAAATTGCGCTGGCGCAACTCTGTGTTTATTATAGTTCAGTTGGCGCCATTTGATAGTTTACCAGCTAATGATTCACTTGTGTTTTCATGGAAAAACCCACTCGACTGGAACGTCGTGGGAATTCTCAATGGCGCTTACGAGATCGAGGTAATCGATGCTGTATTTCAAACGGGAATACAAAAATAATGCTCAAGGATGAATCTGTGCGCGATTATTAGTATTAATCTTATGATGTTTTTGTGCCATACGATTGTAATCGAAGGTTCAAGACACATGAAGATATTTCTTGCCCGTTGAGGCCTTCCTTCAAATCGAAGGAACACTCACAAAAACAAATGGTAACGCATACACCGCTGAGGAACGCGCTGAATTTGTCAGCAACAGAATACTGGCGTTATTTAACAGCGCCCGATATATCATCGACGCCAAGAAAACCGAAGCATGCCTAGATAACGTTGACGTGGCAACTACAACACTTGGTCTCGCATGATACTCTGATGATTATTATCCCAGCGCTGGCCACACAATGATGTTCGCCAATGATATTACGGATAATACCGATGATAGACCCTATCTTCGCCAGAAGCCTAAAAAAAAATACACTCTGCAGACATAGATGACGCAGACGTCCAAGATATACTCGTCAAGTCCAAAACAAATTTCAACCCGGGATTCGCAAAACATCAAGCACAACTTAACGGCCGAGCTCAATTTAGTTGTGTAATTTGTGTTTTGTACAAATGTCAAAAAAGTATATTTGAGCCAAGCACACTGCTGTACTGACCTGACGCAGTGATGACAAGGAAGCTATTTGGCACGTGATGGGCACTGGTGCAAACGCTTGTGAAACTGAGGCCGCGACTGCAGCGTTACCTGTAAAAGTTACATTGTCAAAATTGTTGCTGTAGATGCTTACGCTGACACGTCACTGTCTAAAGAACAAGGACTATTTAGTTTTGCAGAGAGGTGACAAATTTACGTTTTCATGGCTGACAATGACTACAATTACAGTTTAAAGTGCTGTCATTGTGTTGATCAGTTAAACTCGCAAATAAAAACCCCCATTGCGTTTGATAAACTTGGCGTGTCTGATGCGTAACTGAAACTTAATGACCATCAGGAATCATCTGTTTAAATCAAGTTGGATTTTGATCAGAATTATGTCGCACGTGTGTATCGCGCTGATGTCCTTTATAGGGCGTGACACAAGACTTTAGATATCTCAGTAGGACTTTACAACACGGTATCCCATATACTACTATTCGTTGTAACATCTATATTTATTGAGACAAAGCATCGTAGACATGCATTTGCGAACCTGTGTGGATAGGACAGGGACATCCACTAATAACAATAGATGTATCGTTGTAACAATGTCTGACAAAACACTACTTGTTGGGGTGGGTGGGTGTGTTGGACGAATGAAGATCGTTCACGCGCCCGTGGAAAACGCACCGAGTGCGGACACTCTACATGCATGTGCAAAAAATTAGTCATACGCTCGATAATAATATAAACATAACCAACGACACATACAACCACGTGGATGTGACACTGAGTCAAAACCAAATTATAAAACTACGAACGATCGCTAAGAATAACTGTGGTACAACACTAAGATTATATTTATCGATGTTGCACGGTGGACCAAACTAACTGGTGTTAACCTAGCGGCAGATTCATTCCGGTAAAAGGCGCGCCGCAAAACACGGATTGGATATAACACTATCCGCCGCTCAGATCGCAGATATACTCAAGCGCGATGGTGTATTCCCACTTCTCGCTGCCGCACACACACACACACACACACACACACACACACACACATATATAGTAGAGAGATATATATATATATATATATATATATATATATATATATATATATATATATATATATATATGCACACACACACACGCACACATCGGGACGACAGTTAGTCGCTGCATAAATGATATGTATGGATGATCAAGACGCCAATGCAGGGTGAGTCCCTTGAAAAAGACATTTTCGAAATTTGTCACGAAAGACGATTTAGCCGCGTTTATGATCTCACTGGGGGCGATCAAAATGAACTTATCGAGTTTCAGAATCAATCTGGCCAGCCTAAAATCAGCAATGTCAAAGTGACTGATATTATCACCAGGGTGTCTATGTCAACTGCTTGAAAGTTTCCTGAGATCGATGAAACTGGTAGGATCAGAGATTCTCTGGTATCCTACACGATCATCAGCGATGAAATAAACAGCCGAGTTGCACAAGCCGGAGACGCAATGACGGGAGAACTCTACATGTACAATAACAAAATCGTGGCGGTACGCGCGCTTGATGGAGACGATGACGTGGTAGCAAAAAAGAAGATACGTCAACGACGGCGACAGCAAGATTACCAAGCTTAATAAAGATTAAGATGAACATATAAAATTATTTTATCTGGTTAGGTAAAAATTCCAGGACGACTCTAAAACTCTTGATGATTATTTGTGGGAAAACCGAAGATAATCCCGATAAAATTTGCCGATATTGCAACAAAACCAACCGCGTTGGAAACGGGGGATGATACCACTAAAACGTTAGAAACTGAACTAGATATTGCGAAGACTAGAATCAACACACTCACAGACCGGTTGGGTGTCGTTTGTGTTGATAAATCAATCGGTGATCAACTTACTGATTTCAGCGATGCCAGTAAAACCCTCGATGAATTTTTTGGGAAACCTAAGATAATCCAGATAATCTTTCCGATACTGCCACAAATTTAACCGATTTGGAAACAATGACAGAGACAAAATGCGGCAGGATAAAGCTAAATCGTCACAATCTGACTCAAATATCGAGAAGGTGCGTATCAACACGATTTTATATAGATTTGGTGCCGGTTGTAAAGGTACACAAATCATTGATCAAATTACTGATATTGTCACGAAAATAGCCAAGCTGGAAACACTATATCGTCGCAGGATAACATTAAAACGTTAAGATTTTAGCTAGATAAAGCCAACGTTGATATCAGAGCAATGAGGACGGAAATTGGCTTTCTGGGTGACAGTGTTTCCCCATTTGGGGACCTAGCCAGGCAGAAGTAGAAAGGAGACCATCCCCTCCACGGTGGCGTGTGGATCAACTTCAGTAGATACATTAACAGTTTTGGCGATTATGTTGGTAGCAAGCCCCCACTGACTGAATAAATTGCTGAGCTGAAGACCGGGCTCAATTCGGCTACAAAAAAAAAGAAGGTTTTAATGATATGCGCTGCGGCATACAACCATTAACTGAAACAACTGAAACACTTAAACCTAAATTCGAGCAACGACTTCCGCGCGTAATTGTATCTGGAAATAGGGCGTGAAGTGGAATAAGACGAGTATTTTAGTTTTTTGCCTGCCTGAATACAATGGTATTTATCGATTGTCATTGCACGGCGTTGAGTTCAATGGACGGTGATTAAAACTGGAAAGGATCTCTGGATAAGATCGGAGAGGGGAAGTAGTTTGGTTAGATAATGTTATTTCCTAAATCAGTCCCAGATGACAAAATTCTAGCACAAGCAGACTATGTTGATTGTACTGAACTTTTATACATAATCACATGAATATTCAGAATGCAAGTATTTAGAATGATATGACAGCCGCGCAAAGTAGTTTGTGGACGATTACTAAATTGTATATGGAAACCATTGACGACTACGCCATTACCGCAGATGAATACGGCACAGCTTCAACATAATTAAAGCGACTAAAATCTCTTACATACCCGAGCACGGTGTTAACACTGAGGACTACGTCGATGGAGAAAGCCAGCACTGCCGATAATTAAGTATAAACAAACCACGCGCACTATGTGTATTGATCAGTATATGAGAGGATTCTTTTCTCATCAGCAATCAGATATATTCTCTCGACGTTCATGTTTATATTAGATTTTTTTTTTTTTTTTAATAATTTGACAAAAGGATATAGTAAAGCTCAGTTTCCTTATTAATGGTATTTAATTGGTGTTATTTATAGACACACTGCCAGCTTAAGTTGTGCATATAATTGCGTTTACGATCAGCCGACGTGTATTGATCAATATTAAGCAGCGCCAATGAGTGCCAACGACATTCTTGGTGGTTTAGAGGTGGTTTCAGGCCTAAACAACACTCCTCAAGGGTTCTTCACGGGGAGTTATGTTTTGCTATTTGTTTAAAAGTATCGTTGAATGCAAGAACACACCTGCCTCTTTCTTTCCTGATTTGAAATATGTGAATTGATGTCTCAAACAGGATTTCACTTCCCCCCCCCACCTGCCCCCCGATGTGGTTTGGAGGATTCATAGAAGTTTCCATAGTTTCTCCCGACCACCATGCGCGCTACAGAATGGAGTTCTTTCCCGCACACCAATCCTGCATTGGTTACATGGAACAGGACCGCCTCTCTTTCTTACACGATCGGCGTGTATCCAACAATATTCATTGACACACTGTTGGTCACAACGCTTGGTCTTCTGCATGTGGCGCCATTTGCATTAATTGTTTCTAATAATATGTATTAATATTATTATGTTTCTAATTAATTTCGGCGTCGGGGGAAGAGCAGTGCGGGAGGCGTGGCATCTTTGCTAGCCAAGCTTCCGATATGTTAACCTTATATACAATTTGGCGGATCGATCAGATATGTCAGTGCTTTGGGTCTGTGAATTTCATTTGATGAGGTGGCAAGCCACCGTAACCAATCAAAATCAATTAGTTCAAATTTGAACACTGTTCCCGCAAGACCAAGAGAAGGGGAGTACACAACTGGAATGGACTCGTAAATAGGCAATTTTCCACTGCCGGTCCATGTTTGTACAAATACATCCTTTCCCTCTAATACACCTGTAATGCCTTCTCTCTGGTACGTTTTCTTACTTACGATGTTAAAATTACAACGTATTCTATTGAAGTCAGTTGCCTCTACCATTTTCGACCGATATACAAAACACCGCTATTACACGCTATTGGTTAGTTGGTATTACATACTAAGGGAGGCAACTATAAAATCCAATAGATGTCGTTATGACAAAGGATTGAAAATTTTCAATCGATCTTCCAATGTGTAGATAGGGTTAACATATCGGAATCTTGGCTAGCAAAGATGAGGCCTCTCCCCCCTGTGCCAGTGTTTTATTTCGATGTTTGAATGGCACGTGGACAGGCTTCTTGGAAAATATTTATTTCCCGGTCGCGTACGTATGGTAACCATAAACAGCTTACCGGCAAATAAATTCTTTTCAGGAGGGCCCGTTCTTTTATCAACCTCCACTCCTTTCACCACCCCCACCCCCTTCCCCTCCGCTACAGTCTAATATTGCTCTCCATGACAATGTTTGCAAGCTTGCTGAAGTAGGATAGAAAGAATGTTTATTTCAGCAAAGGTCAGTATTGAGATCTATGGAAAAATATTTGGTACCTTGATACCATATATATGGACGGCCGTTTTTCAATATGTTCAATACAATACAGACCTCTATTTATTTAGAGAGGTCTCTAATCCAGTTTAGAGACGTTTCTACTTTAATTAGAGACCTCTATAATTCAATTAGAGAGTTCTATATATCAATTATCGACCTCTCTAATTCAATTTGAGACCTCAGTTAATAATTATTGACATCTGTAATTGAATTGTAGACCAATCTAATTGAATGGGAGACCTCTACAAATGAATAAGAGAGCTCTTTAATTCAATAGCTGGGTTCTCTAAAAGAATTAGAGACCTCTTTAATTTGGCATTGGTTCAACAAATCCATAAATGAATTGCAGACATCTTTAAATGAATTAGGGACCTCTCTAATTCAATTAAAGACCTCTCTTATTAAATTTGCACCACAAGAAACAAATCGCGAGACCAGTCATCAAAATGTTTAGTCCACTCGAAACAATTTAACGACTGGCAAATAATACTCTGAAAGTATGCTATGTGTCTATGAAGGCTACGTGTCTATGAAGGGTCAGTTAATACAGAGGACAAATTTAATGAATGTCTGATCGCAATTATCAAAATATTCCGACGTTTGACATGTGATAATTGATTACAGTAGCACTTCACTACCATATACCGTAAATTTTATAACAATAAATATTTTCCAGTATGTAAGTTTAAAAAGTCTCTGTCCTTGTACTGCCACTAGGTTAATTGAGTTAAATATATATTTTAAAATACAGCATGATAAACACAGAGACCAAACAAACACTTCTATTTGTAATATATTTATTTATATAAATTCTGTATCACCAGTCAAAATTTTCCTCTGTTGTAAGTAAGTGCAGTCATTACTCTGTCTCTGCGTGTCTTATTCCTTCTCTCAATACTTTCCTTAATGAAATATTTGTAGATAGTTACATGAGGTCATTTTTTGGTCAATAAGAAAATGGGAAAGTGGAAGTAACTTCCATATGCAAAAAATATTTAATTATCTAAAGAAAAGAACGATCAACGTATAGACAAAGTAAACATTTGTAATTCTTATATACTTATTTATGTAAAGTTTGTATCAATAGTAAATATTTCCTACTATTATAAGTGTACAAAGTCTCTGCACCGTCTACTTATGTATTTCCAGTACTTACTATATGTACATATAAGATTATATACTTGCAAGGAACTCTCTGCATCTCTTTTAAATGTTATAAAATATTTTACAAATATTGATGAGAAGATTCCATTGTTTGCATTATTGAATATAATTCTTTACAATCTTGAGTGCAAATAGAAGTGTGTGTGTGTGTGTGTGTGTGTGTGTGTGTGTGTGTGTGTGATTTGGATTTTTAACGTAGCTTTAAAAAAATTTTCAGCCGTAGCGCTACGATGTCTACATACCGTTTTAATAAGTCTTTGGTATGACTTGGCCAGAGTTCGAACCCACGACCTCTCGTATTCGAGGCGGACGCTCTAACCACTTAGGCCACCGAGCGGTCGACTGCAAATAGAAATTAAAAGGGGAAGAAAAAAAAATGATCAGCACATGGATGTAGAAAAATATATTTAGTTCTTTTTTGTATAAATTTTGTATCAACAGCAAATATTTTCCACTATCGTCAGTTTAAAATGTCAATGTGCCGTCTTTGCATTTTCTTTGCTCTGTATTTGCGCTGTTTAGTATGATCAAATGTCTAGGAGGGAGAAATTATTATTCGACAAACATTATCAAATTGAGACCATGATACGGAGCTATACGCTGAATTAGCCAGGTCTCTAATTCTATTACAGAGCTCTCTCATTCCATTATAGAGGTCTGTAGTTCGACAATAGATGACTACAAATGAGACAAAATATTGTGGTCTCTAAATTAAGTTAGAGGTCCATAATTTATATATAAAGAGAGATCTCTCATTAAATTGTAGAGGTCTCTAATTGAATTGGAGACCTCTAAATAAACAGAGGTCTGTATTGAATTGAATATATGTAAAACGGCTGCCCATACCTATAACATTCTCTATAGAGATTGTTGTAGAGAAAGAATAAAATATATACCCCCACCTCGATGGCGGTGAAAAAGCTCAACAAAAAAAAAGAAGAATAAAATTCTTCAAATGCCAAGTCATGTTTAGAAAAAAATATTAACCGTACCCATTAAGAAGTCCAAAACGTTCTCAGTTATAACATCATCCCGGGACGCATCCCAGTGCAACAATACTGCCTCCATCAGTCGCCAAGTAGTGTGATAACTATGGAGGGTGTTATAACTATATGCACGTATTTTCTATTATTATATGCTGTAAATTCTATTCCGCATTATTCTATTTGCAATTTCTAGTCCATGGTGTTTATTTTATTTTTTTTATTATTCTATTTTGCGTTTTCTATGGATGCGCATTCTAGATTGCATCTTTATATCTGCCAATATTTATCACTGAGGTTTATA
>JAECUM010069235.1:0-19174 GCA_016617855.1 Megalonaias nervosa
ATATATCTATTCCTCCGCGAAGGAGGAATTTTGCGACGATGGCGCGTCTCATGTATGGTCAACGTTTAGAATTATGAGCGACACCGAAGGTGTTGTCGATGCTAAGATGAATGAGAAGCGAGCAGCAACGATTATTAATTACCTTGACAATCAAAGATACTTTGTTAGAATAAAATGTACTGTAGCAGTTGATACCGCCGAAGCAGACGACACCTGGATTATCCGTTACAAAGGTGACCCTGTTCGATTACATCAGACTGGAAATATTGTCACGTTAAATAAATATTCCAAATCAGGAATGTTGACTTGTACTGAGAAACCATATTATGACCGAGCATATCCTGTGACTGCAGTTTTTATGCGAAACATTCGCTAAATGATAAACCTAGCGTTGTGTGTGTGGTCAACGTTCAGAATTATGAGCGACACCGAAGGTGGTGTCGATGCTAAGATGAATGAGAAGCGATCAGCGACGATTATTAATTACCTTGACAATCAAAGATACTTTTTAGAATAAATCTTATTGCAGCAGCAGATACCGCCGAAGCAGACGACACCTGGATTATCCGTGACAAACGTGACCCTGTTCCATTACATCAGACTGGAAATATTGTCACGTTAAATACAAATTCCAAATCAGGAATATTGACTGGTACTGAGAAACCATATTATGAACGAGAATATCCTGTGACTGCAGTTGTTTATGCGATATATTCGCTAAATGATAAACCTAGCGTTGATGATCTCAAACCAATGAAACTGTCAAGGCTAAATTTTGTAGGTGAGCGAGTTTCAGAACACACGGTTTAACGGATTTACGACGTAAAAAGATAAATGATTGGGAAGAAACAGTTAAAGATACTGGAGTGTTTATTAAAGATGTTGCTGAGCTGGACAAAAATTAAAATTTCCAATAACAGTGAAGACGTTAACGAGGGAAGTTTTATGCAAATCAAAACGTAAATCGAACGGAGTTCCGATAGAGATTATTGATCATAACGCACACGCGTGGATATTGGCCTTAACAATATTTCCACGAGATAGAACTGTTAGTTTTTTTAATGATTATATGTTTCATTTTATCAGAAATATCAGTAAGAGTGACCATATGTCCTTGTGGTTATTTCAAAGTTCTGAATCTCTGAACTATGATCAATTTGTACGGCCTAATGGAGACATGTATCGTGGAGAATCTCTCCACGAGGAAATGAAAAATCTTGCGTCGAAATATACGTATTATGCTAAACAACTACTGAGTAATTGTTTTACCGTTCCGTCAGTTCCTGCTCACTTTGCTCAGGAGAAAAATTCATGGTCGCCGACAAGATCGGAATTTCATGAAGAAATACAACGCAGTTGTGTGAAATACGGACAAGCCGGATTGTGGAATACTAAATACGATTATAAGGATGCTATCTCAGTTGATATGGCTGCAAGTTATACTGGAGGTTTTCTTGAAATGGGAGAGTGTTCTGAAAACTTTAAGAGATTTGGGAATCCATCACACCAGATGAAAAGAGTTGCGATAAATGGACCCCTGCCAGATTTTGACTTCCCTGGATTTACATGTATTGAATCGCTTTTGCTCACGGGAAATCTTCATTTGATTGTGTATGTTTGGTTTGGTCGTCATTTTTCTGAACAATGTTGGGTTCCAATAGTAATATTAATATGCATATTTGATGCTGGAACTTTAGTATCGTTAGCTGTAAGTGAAGCATTAATATCGTATCGTCCACATAAGCGAGTCTGCTTACCAAAACCCAACAAAGAAGTTGCTAGCGAAATCATTGAGAATATTCACGATGAAATTAAATAGGAAAATAAACTTGCAAAGGATCTCGGCAGAAAAATAATCGGTAAGTTTACTCAGGGAAGTTCATGTGATCATAAACGACATTGTACATGATTAATCAACCCCAATGCAAAAACTGATTGTATAATTGCCGATACAACAAAGAAATTAACATTTAGAAGCAAGAATAATGCTTATTTGTCGGATGGAACTAAATTAGGTACAATTGGGAGCTATATTGATGATGAGTCACCGCAGTTTACTCATTTATATTCTTCGATGTTAGCATATGTTTCGAAAATGTATTATCGATGATAAACAGATTTCCTGATAGCGCGGTTAGAGTTGCTACAGATTCATTGTATATAAATAAAAAATATGCGGATTTGTTAAAATAAGTACATATTGGCAATTATGTATCCCCATGATGCATAATTGCAAATATGTAATTGTTTAAACAAATGGAGAATAAAACGAATGGAGAATAAAACGAGAAAAGATATTTAGTTATTCTGAATCTGCCGACGTTGGAATTATGGGTATATATTACAAGAATAATCAAATCTCAAAGTTATCTTTAGCACCATCGGTATATGATCCTGTGGCCAAACATAAAAATGTTTATCTTAATGGGTGTGGTAGTTCTGGTAAAACAACGCCTGCGATTGATTTATTTCAAAATTTTGACATGGTTGTTTTGATACCTATACATAGACTCACTAGAGAAATTAGTGAACGTGGAGTAAAATCTCAAACTTATCATAGATCCTTTAGATCGTGCGGAGACGCATGGATTCCTGAACGAATAGGTGAAAAATACATTCCTAAAAGTATCATTTGGGATGAAATATGCACGGTGTCGCTAGAGATATTAACAACGTTTCTTGATTGGTTATTGACTCAAAACACAGCCGTGATAATGAGTGGCGATCATGGTCAACCGCTACCTTTTGTTGGATCGTCTCCACATGAATGGCTGATAAAGTTCGTAGATTATTATGAGAAGATAACTGATGACCATCGAGCTATTGATGAACCACTGAAAGAGTTTAAAAAAATTAATCACACCATAACCAGAAAAGATTCAGTGTGTAATAATGAGTGAAATAATTCCGGAAACACATATAAATGATTTTTGGAATTTATGGAGGCCTGCAGATTTGATAATTGGCCACTGTAAAACTCCATCCTTCTCACAGGTTCTTACACTATACTTTTTCTCCATTGCCTTAAAAGGTGAACTATAACGTAACGCTATCATCAACATTTCAGTCCGGAATAGGTATAGCTTAATTATTTCATTCATTGTACCTCAATTGCTATTTTGATCTTTCATGTATCCATAATGGAAATAATGATGATGGGCACATAAAACGCATCAAACCGACCCAATCTGCACAGTATTAGACTTTTCAGTGGCACTACAGAACCTTGCTAACGATGGTCGTAACGTTAAATTCCATTTACCGTTTTCAAGGTACGTTTTATTTTTTAGTAGTATTATCATATTATTGAATGCATAGTCACAGTCCACAGTTTTGTTATTCAGCAAAAGGATATTTATCAGATAGAAGACAGTTGTGATAAACGATATTCTGATATATGTTCAAACAAGCATACTGCAGATTAATAATGTTTTACGTACAATCGACCACTTTAATGATGTCAAGAAGCAATTTATATCCCTAGAATACAAAATGAAAATTTAAAAGGAACGTAAAGTGTTCTGAATAAAATCCCAGTTGATCCTACAAGTAGAGAGTGAATGAATTCCAGAGGCATTACGAATGAATTCCAATCATGAATGTGGTGAGATGTCTGGAGTCTCGAATGTGCTAATGTGCCAACAATCTTGATGTATCGCAATGATATAATCGGGAATGTTCTTGAATGAATTCACAATAATTCCAAAATATTGACTTAGTTCTAAAGTCAATGAGCACATTTTACTTCCAATGGATAGATTAAACAAATAAACCCTCCGGACACATCTAAAAGAGAACAAATCAGCTAGATCGATGTATAGTCAGAATTGGCAATTTTATACGCCTCCCCACATGATCAAAGTCGCAAATACATACAATTCGGAACATACTCTGGCATCTTAGTGGGAAATTATTTGCAGCTGTATGCATTGTCAGGGCTGTTTACTTCAACTTTAGTGAGTCAATACGACAAACATCAGGTAGACCATTAATTTATGTGGGAAAATTTAGTGTCCTAACTTCACATTCAAGTAAACATTGTTTACAAAACGTGCGAAGTTAGTTTTATAATTTGATCTTTCAGAAACGATCATTACACTCTACACATTTGGACAAACAATGAGACACATTGTATAAACATACACAATACAGTGTATTTTAAGAACTCACAAATGATATGTAATATATTCCTTCTTCCTCCCGTGCCATTTTAATCACCTTTCAGTCAATGTTTACTCTGATCATCGCCATATCAGCATCATTGAAATTAATCTATAAATCTGCATTCTTTTTTTTCAGGAATATTTTAACCTATTTAGTTCAAGTAAGAAATAAACAAATTAAACTTTAACTCTCTTGAAATTTATTTTTCAAGAAAATTAGTTTGACCACACACATTTCTCCTTGCCACACATCTAAATAAATTAACGTTATGTATGCAGAACGACATTGCTGCTTCTATTTTGAACCTGCGAAATATTTAACTCCCCTCTTTGAAAACTTCCGAAACAAGAACAATGAAGCTTGATGATGTCATGGTCGTGTTCGTACTTTGTATTCCAAGATAACCATGACATCACTAATTGGATTGGGTCCAGTGTGTAGCTGAGTAGCCGATTAAACCAACGTTTGCTCGGAAGTGTCTGTAGCACACATGACAGGAGATTGCCTTCTTTTTTTCACTAAGTCATGTTGCTATCGTATGGATAAAATTGTGCTAGTGGAGCGATCATGTGCGAGATTTTGCCAAAACTCAGGGTCATTGTTTAATTATTCCAAGGAAAACTTGTAGGAATCTTGAAGCGTTTTTTTTCCTGATTTCCATAAGACCGCCTTTTCTCATTCATTTCGACGTAGAAAATTTTCGTTAGTGGTTCTTCTGACATCCTGGTTTCAAGATCTGCCCATCGCATTTGTGACTTCGTCACCAGAATGTGGACGGTTGAAATGTTTGCCCGAGTGAGAAACGTGGACCCTATCTTCCCATCATACCCTCATCATTTGTCTTTATGCATCCCATGCAAAAGCGGTTAGGCTTCTTGGCAAGTCATCGGTACACTGTCCAGGCATCACAGACGACTGAGCAACATAAAGGCTTTGTAGACTTTCAGTTGTATTTGCAGACTGCTACCTCTGAGTATCCTCATATTTCCGGGTGTTCTGCAAAAGGTCACAGTTGCTTTAGCAATTCTGACATCAGTTTAGTCATAGATGTGCACTAGGCGTGAGTGTGTTGCTGAGATGAATGAACATGGCCACTGTCAGAGAGGCTGGACGGTTTACTGTAATGGCAGGCTCAACTTAAGGCCTTACTGGCGCAGGTTGGTAGATCACCTCTGCCTTTATTATTCAAAACGTGAGTCGAAAACTGTCACAAGCAAAAGAGAAATTGTACCATAATGTGTTGCACATCAGACGCATAGTTAGCTTTCAGGGAACAGTCAGCATCAGATAGGATATTACGAACAGTCACTTCGTAACTTTGTCTTTGCCTTCAGCATCCTCAGATTGCAGTGCTTGCTGTCAGTCCTGTATATGATATCCATTGTCACTGACATTATTAAGCATAGCAGCGAACAGCATACTGAGGTTGGTAAGTTCTAACATACAGTTTTGCCGGACTCCATGGGAATGGGTAATACACTTCGTTGTTGACCACGACAAGACTGAGCGTGTCTTTATTCAATTCCAAACCATCACGGTTAACTTCTCTGGGCAATCAGTTGTTGCCATTATTTTGCAAATGTCCCTACGGCTGACTGTTTCAAAGGCTTTTGTCAGGTCGATGAATATTTTGTTCAAGTAGCAGTTCTGGCAGTTAACGTTCTGTAAACACCATGTCTGTGGTCCCTCGTCCTGTCCCGAACACATTGATTCCATACAGGGGACACTAAAAGACTCTAATAGACGTGATACAATTAGACGGTGGATAATTCGTGTACTCCAGGGATACAGTTCAAATTAACTGGAAGAGTTCAATCAGTTACTGTGCCATGGGCGCGTCATAGTCGCTGGCTTTTCAGACTTCTGCTAGTATATCATTTGATCCACGTTCTTTGCCATTTAGCAGCAGGTCAGCTGATTTCTTAGCTTCAGGTAGCCTTGGGATATCAGTGTGTTTCATATCAATTAATTGTCTCCTCACTGATAGATAACTGTTGATTGAGAATGTTGTTGAAGTGATACGCTGATCATTGAAGAATGTTCTCTTGGTCGCAAGGCAGTATGGTGTTGTTTCCACTCAGTAATGGAGATTTTCATGTTGACAGTGGCTGTAATGAAAGTAATCTCGAACTTCGACATCTCCAAGTGTCTGCTCTTGAATCATCCTCATCGCAAATTATGTTCGCAGGTTGAATCCAATTTACCTAACTAGCTTTTCATAGCCGATTCTGAATAAAATGATTGCCAGTTTTCTTAGTGTGCAATATTCTGATTGTTGTAGATTACATCCTCTGGAAGGCAAAGTTATTGGCTCTATGGTGAGAAATACTGCATCGACTCAGTTCAATAATGTCAGATTAGAATGGTCATATTCCATTGTGCTTGAACAATTTTGTGCGCATTTGGTACATAAACGCATTCTTTGATGTTATTTAATGACTTGTGAGTGATTGTGAATACTCTAGAAACAGTAACAATGATAGACGGTTTGTGAACATTATGGCTACACATTTTCTTTAGCTCAGAAGCGAATTGCGCAACGATGGCAAAATGAAACAATATTAAACCATTGAAAGTCGTCAGACTCCACATCGTTGTCAAAATCTAATTATGTTCATGTTTAATTCTTAATTGCTGTTATTCATGTTTTCGTTAAAGATGCATATTCCTTTTAAAAAGTTCAAAATAGAAAACATGGCACAGACTTGATCATTGTTTACCCCAAAGACTGTGCTAACATGTTCCATTATATTTTCTCGATTGATCTTTAATAAGCAAAAAGAAACACATATGCTCACAACGTTTCTTTGTTGTTGTTCTTTGGGTTTAATGCCCTTTCCCAGAGCAAGATGGCGTATAAAAATCGGCCAGTACAACTGGTGGAAGAAGAACTTAGGAAAACTCTGGTAAGATCCACCACAGCAATGGATGCAACTGGCATGATTTCTAATATATTCAACGACCAAGCCAACAGACTGCTCACCCGTCCCTGGGGTATCCGTGTACTAAATGTCATCACTTCGTGCGGATACCACCGCCTCCCTGACTGTTACGGATCTATGTATCATCTTTTGAATTTATAATATAGTTTTATTGAAGTGAATGAGGAATATGACATTTATATGTTTAATTCTTTAATGCATTGCTGGCTAGCATTTTAGTAAAGTGCATGTTGACTACGTCGTAGGGATCTCATTCATAAAAGGACCGATCGCTAAGGTCAAATCAACAACTATATCGGCCAAGTATGTCAAGCTTTATTTGAATCGATGGTATGTCAACATAGAATGATTCTAGACAGTACATTTTTTCCGTGGAAATATTACGAGCACGCTTGCAATTGATTTCTTCAAGAACTTGAGAAAGTCAAAATATGACTGTTACGTTATTTCAATATAGAAAGATTTAAATTGCTCGAGAATTAATAGCGATTCAGAGTTTGTTTATTTGAAGCGATATAGAGACAATGACGTAATACACTCACCATGTATTCTAGTATTCAGTCATGGACAACTTTCGCAAAAGTCCTTTGAAAGGAAGTTAATTATTTATAATATATGTTCTTTGGATATAGCAGAGAGGAATATCTTTAATTTAAACAATCAATTCTTTGAAGATTGTGCGAATTTATTCAAAGATTTGAATATTTAACTATTTATACCGGACTATGCGAAACCTTAAAGTATTTCATTAATATATTTCGTTCACAGGATTACATTGAAGTAAAACATTTGGGTTAATAATTGTGGTAATTCAGGGTGTTGGTAAGGTAGCATATAAACATTTTAGAACCTTCATTCGGAATAGTTTGGTGCAGTTTCCGGATTAGTGAGTAATTGATAGTACAATTTAGGATTACATTCTATGGATTCATACAAAGGAAGATATTTTTAATTATTTCACCTTGTTTTGTTTTATATTTTCTTTAAATAAATTAAATAAAATAAAAGTGTTTTATATCGCAACAGTGCAAAGACAAAAAGACACACTAAAACAAAAGTTAAACATGTTTACGCTATATTCACACTCACAGTCAATAAAAAGTAAGTGCCAAGTATGTAACCACGACTTAGCGTCTTCATGGTATCTTCCATATATGAAATGCAAGAAAGGCATACGGATCATAACAGCATATATGTGATATGTATATATTGGAGTAGTCTCCATCATGAATTTATTTGTATTTATAACGCTTATATAAACATGTTCAATAAAATCATTTGAATGATCTTTTCATTTTCATATACACTTTAGAATTCACTTCTCATCTTTCATCTCAGAATCATCTTCTTTAGGATGTCTGTGGACCCTACCGCTTTTCATACAATTTCCAGCAAATGTATACAAACTTTGCAGTTTTTAACATTGAGAGATCAACTTACTTAGTAAGGAAAAGAATACTCCTAATCAAAACCAAGTAGCTCGTACCTTTTCCAGTGTAATTAGCAATCACTATGAGAGAACTATAAACTAAAGATAGCCATCAAAGTACTCGAAAACAGTTACAATTCCCAGCACGAAAGTATTTACGATTCTTTCTACGACTTTCAAGCACGAGGGACAATGAGCAGGTATACAATTGCATTCCTTGCATGCTCAATACAATTTGAAATAATTACATTCAAATGCTAGCGCCATGTATACACGTGTACTAACATGGAAATCAGAATATACACTAAAACATCTCTTCATAATATACAAATCTTAAGAATGATACTTACTGGAAACCGTGCCAAATATATACACGATTATTCTAAAGGAAATCGAAAGCAAGCCAAGTTCATTATGTTTGGTTTGCTTGTTTCTTTCTTTGCTTTTCTTATTTCTGTAACATTATATATTTTTTTGCAACCTCACCTGGGTGGTTCTGGGTGGGAAGAGCAATGACGCATAAGCTCTCAGATATTATCATGCTGAGGGAAGGCGTGTTCAGTGCGCTGCTTAAGGATACATTTACGTTAGCTTTTCTGGGGTGACCAGATAGTGGATCTCGTCTTCTCAACTGTCAAAAACATCAACCGCTGAACATCAGGTCATATATCTTGATATATTTCGACTGGTGCAAGTATATAGAACATTTAAAAATGATCAGTGAGAACAAATGTACAGCAACGGGTGGTTTACGCGAGTACTTGATACCTAATTTAATGTTTATTATAAAAGCTGATGAAGACAAATATGCGAAGAGTCTGTGCTGGAAATATGATTGCTGTCATTTGTATCTCTCTTAAATAATTTGAATTTTCCCTTTGACAAGAGAACCAATATGGCAATATGTTTAGTCTAAGATCATGTTCCAAATAAAAGTTATGAATCGGAACGATTGATGCCTCTATTGCTTACCGAACAAGATTAAATTATAGCAAATACATTTAATGGATAAGAACAGAACATGATGCAATCAAACAAAGGTTCGACATCAACTTTCTGATTACGAAGGAACGTGAATAATTTTAAAGAACTGTGAAGGATTTGAGTATGCAAATAAAACACAGAATACAACGTTTCTTATAGATTCCTCTATATTTTCATAGTGATAAATTTGTATAAGTGACCACAGTTCCACATTCTTTGACAAATCCATTTTCTCTCCTTCTATGTGTAAAATTTGGATTTCATCAGATTAAGTCTATCTATGTATAATCCACCAATGATTTTATTTAATTCTTAAATAATTCCGAGTCCGTAGGCCTATTTATGACCTACCATTACTTTACAATAAAGCCCGACGCTTGTCATTTCTTATTACTTGTTTCATTCAATTGCAGTGAAATGTTACAAGTTGCAAATAAAAGTGGACGTTGTACTGTTCCGGATGCGGGAGCTCGCGGGTTCGAACACTGGCCGAATCATGCCAAAGACTTATAAAAATGGTACTTACCTCTGCCTCGCTAAACGATCAGAATTAAGAGGTTAGTATTAGGACTGGTCGGCCTAGTGTCAGATTGATGTGGGACAACATACAACATGTCCGAGGTATGAAGCCCCAGTGCTAGACATTACTATAAACTGCCACATTGCAGTTTCCAAATCACACACACACACACACACACACACACACACACACACACACACATCAATAACAGCCTGCTATAATTTCTCACTAAATGTCGCCTCAAAGGACCCCTCAACATACTTCTACAATATGTAATGTATTAAGGTAATTTATCAGTGCTTCCAGTAATTTTAAACGGTAATTTGAAGGTAGAAAAGTTTTAAATTGTTTTAAATATTAAATTTGTCCCTCAAGTCTAATTTCCGATGCAAAAAAAAAGAATATATAATTTATTTAGCTAAGACTCGAAAGTGAATAGAAAATACACTTCATAATATCTATTACCTTATAATTCAATTCCTGCAGTCAATAATTCAATTCCTGCAGTCAATGTTGGTAATTTTCACAAACGGCTGTCACAGTTGATGCATTTTTAATATATTCAATCCGAAACATATATCTGTGTCCTCTTTGCAAAATATATTTTCAAAATTGAATTACCAATGTGTCGAACGGAATTTGTGCCTATTTCAATGTTCCAACACATTATATGGAGGCTGTTCGAATATTGTTTTCAGATGGTGGTTAAATAAACACACACACACACACACGCACATATATATATATATATATATATATATATATATATATATATATATATATATATATATATATATATATATATATATATATATATATATATATATTACAGAGAGAGAGAGAGAGAGAGAGAGAGAGCTATTGACCCAAAAGACACAAAAGTAATAAATCACACACATCAGTAACATATAAAAAAGCACATTCCTCACATTTGAATAAATATGGTATTTACTTAGCAAAGCACTGCTTATTAGTTCCTGTATTTTGTGCATTGGTATATTATCTTTCTTTTCATGTTTGTTTATTACAATCTTCATTTTAAACAGAAACTCATTTCGTCATTTACTTATTATGCTTGTATGCACAACGTAATTATGTCGTGGCTATAATTTGGCAAATATGGTCTTAGAAGATGTTTTATATTCAGATTGTTGTTTTGCTTGCATCTGCAACCGAATAATTGAAAACAAAATATTATATCACCCGCATACCTTTTGGCATTGCTCTTCACGATGCTATGACACTAATGACCATTAAATAAGAAAAGGAACTTTTCTGAATTACATTAGTGTGGAAACATAGGGATACATGGGAAAGAATATGAAGAACTTGCTTAGAAAGAAAGACCAATATCAGACTAAACGAAGCCGCCACAGTGTGATTGGTCAACGAATCGAACTGCTCATTAGATACAAAATCTTCGGAAGATCTTTCTTCATCGGAAGATTCTAGCTCTATTGCGATGTTGCGATCAATGACTTCCATGACCTTTTGATAATAGACAAAATAACTAAACTTTCCTTGTGTCGTGTGCAGCAGCAGAGGAGGTGAACATACCATTTTGCTGGAGACCTTATTTACGAAAAATAAAGGTTCCTACGAAAATGAAATACAAGGTCAATAACGCCAAAACGAAGCCTCTAACCGACCGAGAGTCTATCTAAATTTGGTTAACTCATTTTCTTACTTTATCTTTGACGTTTGTTTTCATTTTTGTATGCGTGTCATTTACTCGTCAGACACTCACTTTTGGTCGTTCACCTCCTCTTCTGCTGTAGTGTCAACCGAAAATTTTATCGAGACCTATACGATACCTCGACCGAGGATCATGTAAATTTATCGTGATAAATCCATGTGGATTAGCTTGCTCTTTTGAAAAGAAGTTTTTAAACTTAATCATGTCCACATCCCCTGAACACTAAGTTTGATGAATATTTCGCAGAGTATGTGTATCAACTTCATTAAACACAACTAAAATATTGCAGTTATCTCTGATCACTTTAGGTATTTGTGTATATAGTTGAGTAACATAAATCACGTCAGTATTTTTGTGTCTGCCTTGAGAAAATATTCGAGCTGCATTTGATTGTTTGTCCAGCATAATATCATCGTATACTACGAGATCTTTAATAAATCCATCTAGGTCATCCACAGATGGGCATCATCAATATCGGTGATAAAATTAATAATATCATTGCAGTCTTCATCCAGCAATTTTGCATTTTATTTAAAATCTTTAAGTACATCATAACATCATTGGTCATCTACAGATGGTGCCACTAAATATAGCGTATCCCACTTGAGCCATCTCATTATCAGATTAAGCAACAATTGCGTCTTACCAGACCCAGATGGGCCTATTATTATACACGTGATAGAATCTGGTAGCGCTGGATGATGCTTGACTGGCTCTTGTTTTCGTGTCGCTGAGAAATCAATGATATCCATGTTGTACAAATATATAATAAATAATATGAGTTTATATTGTGTTCAATGCACAGCACCCACCCCCACCAGTGGATTAACACCAATAATGACAAAGAATAGCAAACGCGCACTTACAGGCAAGTGTGTGAAATGTGGTACAAGCAAATACAAATTTATTTCGTCGCGTATACAGACAGGTGGTGATATCGCTGCTTCACTGAGAAAATTACCAGGAGCTCCATGGGCTACATACCCTGGAAACATCTGCCTGGCTATAACTAATGTGGTCCTGGAACTCAACCTGATATTCGACTTCACGAACAAGATCAACCAAGACCTGTTCCTGATGTTGCGTATAAAAATAAAGATTTACAACAGCGTCACATCGCTGACGTGAAGTTGATTCACTCTTTAAATTCCATAAAAAATAAATCTGTCAGAGATAGACTTGCTAGCTTCTTAGTAAAATCTGCGATGAAAGGTAAACTAGTGCTAGGGGCTGGTAATTAATCAACTGATTATTATCATAATAATGGAATCGGTTTTTTATAGTCCAAGGGGATATTGGAGAGGTAGAGCAGCGATTGGTAAACTTGCTTATGCAGCAGGTGTCTCACGTTCTCTTGGTGCAAATTGGTTAGCATGACAGGCAATATGTCAATTTTATCTTCCACCACCTAAAAAAATTCAGTAGGCACATTTTGATGTCAGCACTCCCAATGAAGTTCAGATATTTTGTTTTTACCTCACGATACTATTAAAACTGGTAGACGTCAATCAAACACATACAAATATGTGTTAACTGTCGTTGACGTTGCAAGTAGTTATAAAGAAGCAGAACCACTATCAACAAAAACAGCAACTGAAGTTGCATCTGCGTTTGAACGAATTTATCAACGATTACCCTTGCGATGGCCAAAACTATTAGAGGCTGATCCTGGCAAAGAATTTCCTCGTGCAGTATCATGTCTGATGAAAACGCATAATGTCAAAATCAGATGAGGACATACCGCAATTCATCGTGATCAGGCAGTTGTTGAACGATTTAATCGAACACTTGCTGAGCGGTTATTTGGATATCAATATGCAAAGGAAATAGTTCAGAAAGATCAGAGATTTCGTGAAAGGGTTGCAAGACTACCAAGTGTGATAGCTGCGTTAAATAAAGAAATTACTCATGCAACTTCTATGAAGCCTGCCAATGCGATCACAAAGAGATATATACCAATACAACGACATGACACTTCCTCAAAACAACCAGTACTAGGTAATGTGACTGTAAGATATTTGTATGAACCTGGTGAACTTGAAGGGTTAAAAAAGAGCAACTGATCCTATTTGGAGTGTGACCACACATAAAATTTTCAGCGTGGTAAGATCCACGGGTAGACCTGCAATCTACAGACTAGATTCAACTGCTCCTCAACATGGATTTGTACGTGAACAATTACAAGTAATTCCTTAATACACACAATTACCACCGCATTCCCTTTTGTAAACTGGGTCCTCGACGTCGATTACATTCAAGACAGGTCAGCATTATATTTTCGCGTGTGTGACCAAGACTACTATTAATTCTATCCACGGTAAACTGTCTTGGATTAATATTTTGAATGCTGAAACACTATTATTGTGTTACAGCTCGCACAATGATTATTATGTCGTTGTTTCAGTCACATAATAAATTCAGCGTCAAGATCAAGGTCTCGTTTATTTTTTGTCACATTGTTTATAACCATATATTTTTCTTGATCACGACGAATTCGATATTAACTACATCATCGTCATTACTAACAGTTTGATTATTGTCTATAATAACCATCCGCAGCTGAGATATTCTTCTGACACGATACACTGCCAGTTAAAATAAATTTGACCATTCGATTCTATCATCGATAATCCAAATATTTGTATGAAAAATAGTTAATCCCTGTGACGAGTGAATCGTTTTAGCGTATCCTAGTGTCCATGGAGATTTTTCCATCGTTAACGCGCTCTTAACAGCACTTACAGGAACTAAAAGAACGTCATTTAGTACAAGTTTTTGTTTTTCATCAGTTCCAGGAATCTCAACTTCAATATTCTGTCGTCGTGTATCTGCTGGGCGATAATACAATGGTACAGGTAGATTTGAAAACTTTTCTTTATGTAACAGAAATAATTGTTGTTGAAGTGTATCACGAACTATCTTTCTACTTGCATCTATCAAATCAGCAGGTCTCCATAAATTCCAAAAATCATTGATATGTGTTTCTGGAATTACTTCACGCATTATTTCACACTGAATCTTGTCTGGTTGTAGTCTGATTATTTTTTTAAAACTATTTCAGCGGTTCATCAATAGTTCTATGATCATCAGTTATTTCTTTGTAATAATGTACAAATTTTATAAACCACTCACGTGGAGACTACCCAACAAAAGGCGGCGGTTGACCATCATCACCACACATTATTATAGCAATATTCTTTGTCAGTAACCAATCAAGAAACATATTTAATACTTCGCACGATACCGTGCATATTACATCCCAGATAATAATTTTATGAATGTATTTCTCACCCATTTGTTGAGGAGTCCGAGCGTCTCCGCACCATCTGAAGAAACTATAAGTTTGAGGTTTTACTCGTCGTTCGTTCATTTCTTTGGCGAGTCTGTGTGTGGGTGTCAAAACAATCATAGCTGAACAATTGTTCAGAAATGATTCAATCGCAGGAGTCGTTTTACCAGAACCTTCAGGCCCATTGAGATAAACAGTCTTATGTCTGGCCGCATGATTATATACGGATGGTGCAGACGATAATTGTGATATTTTATTATTTTTGTAGTATATTTCCTTAATTTCAACGTCGGCAGAGTCAGAATAACCAAGTATATTTTCTCGTTTTATTCTCCTTTCACTCCATGATTCATCAGAGCCAAGTAATTGTGATATCAACTCCGCTTATTTGTTTTATTTATATAAAATAAATCTGTGTCAACTCTAACCGCGGTATCAGGAAATCTTTTGATCATTGATAATAAACTTATCGATATATATGCTAACATCGAAGATCATAAATGAGTAAATTGCGGTGACTCACCATCAATATAGCTCACAGTTGTACCTAATTTAGTTCCGTCCGACAAATAAGCATTACTCTGACTCATAAATATACCTTTATCTGTTGTATAAGCAATTATTAAATCGATTTCGGCATCGTCCATAATTAATCTTGTACAATGTCGTTTATAATCACACGAACTACCCTGAGTAAACTTACCGATTATTTTTCTGCCGAGATCCTTTGCAAGTTTATTTTCATATTCAATTTCATCGGGATGATCGGTAATTTTTTCATTGGCTTTTGGTAACCAGATTTATTCTTGTGAATGATACGATATTATCGCTTCACTTACAACTAACGATATCAATATTTTTACATTAAATATTTATCGTAATTAAACTATTGGAGCCCAATATATTTCTGAGAAATGACGGCCAAATCAAGGATAAGTAATCGGATGGAGATTTTCCGTAAAAGAGAACGACTCTATACAGGCGAATCCGATCAAATCACAATGTGGCAGGGGTCTATTTATCGCAACTCTAGTCATCTCGTGTGTTGGATGTCCAAATCTCTTAAAGTATTCAGAACACTCTCCGTATCCCAGAAAACTTCCAGGATAACATGCAACCATAACAATCGAGATAACATCCTTACAATTGTATTTTGTATTCCATAATCTGCTATGTACGTATTCGATGCAGCTGCGTTGAATATCTTCAAGAAATTCCAATCGTGCCGGTTTCCATGAATTTCTCTCTTCAGCAAAATGAGCAGCAACTGACGGAACAGTAAAACAAGTATTCAGTAATTGTTCAGCATTGTTAGCATGTTTCAAAGCAAGATTTTTCATTTCCTCGTGGAGAGATTCTGCACGGTAAATGTCTACATTAGGCCGTACAAACTGATCATAGTTCACAGATTCTGAACTTTGAAATAACCAAAAGGACACAGAGTCACTATTACTGACATTTCTGATAAAATCAAACATATAATCATTATAAAATTGAACTGTTCTGACTCGTGGAAATATTGTTACGGCCGATGTTCATGCAGGTGCGGTATGATCAATAATTTCCATCGGGGCTCATCATAATTCATATTTTGATTTGTATAAAATCTATCCGGTTAACGTCTTCTCTGTTATTGGGAATTTTAATATTTTCCAAGCTCAGCAACGTCGCTGATCGACGCTCCAGTATCTTTAACTGTTTCTGCCCGCTTATTTATTTTTTTACGTCTTAAATCCGTTAAGCCGTTTATACGTATCGCGTTTCTAAATTGTTCTGTAACTCGCTCAGATACACAATTCAAGCGAGAAAATTTAATCGGTTTGAGATCATCAACGCTAGGTTTATCATTTAGCGGATATATACCATAAACAACTGCTGTCACAGGATACGCTCGTTCATAATATGGTTTTCAATGCCAGTCAACGCTCCTGGTTTTGAATTTTTATTTAAAGTGACAATATTTCCGGTGTGTCCTGACTATGTCAGGCGGTCACGTTTGTCACGGATAATCCAAGTGTCGTCGTCTGTCTTCACAATAAATTTTATTACAATAAAGTATCTCTGATTGTCGATATAATTAATAATCCTTGCTGATTGCTCGTCATTCATTCTTGTATCGATAATATCAATAATTCTGAATCTTGACCAAACATGAGCTACACGATCGTCGCGAAATTCCTTCTTGGCTTCACGGATACGATCAGTAATATCCCTATTCGTTAAAGCCAGATCATGCATCGAAAAACTAAATTTAGGCTTCGACAGTTTTTCAAGATCGAATCTAGCTTTAGAAGGCTTAATTGCGGATAATTAAGACAAATATATATTTAAATTGAAGTTTAATTACATATATAATGATTCAAACAAACAATAAATACAAGTGGCTCATGATAGGTTATACAACTCCTTGTAACAAAGCTTGCGTAAATGAATTTTGTGGATGTCATATGCAAAGCGTTCGCAGAGGGTGTATAGGACCCAAACCGTGCTTGAAGTGTGGTGTTGGAGTTAGAGGAGAAACTCAGTTGTATGTTCAATGCGGTGGTAAAAAATAGAGAGAGCTGATTATTATGATAAAAAATAATGCCGGGAATAGTATAAAAACCGCCAAAGGCTATCTCGCCATATTTTCAAAATAATGACTTAGACAAATAATATTATTATATAACTAAAGCAAAATGAATTTGTGAAACAACCCATCATCAAGGATTATGGATCATCTCGTGATGATAGAATTAGGAACTGTCGACTACAAAAACCAGTTCGTAATGTCACTAATACTGGTTATCTCAGATTCCGTGCTACGAATAACATGTATTACTCACACAGATTCGTGTAGGAATGTTTTCATGGAATAATTGAAAAAGGTCAAGTGATCGATCACATCAATGGCAGAAAACTTGATAACTGTTTGTGTCATTTGCGAGCTATTACACAAGTCAGAATTGCAAACTGGTGAAACTGGTATGCGCAAAACGGTTGCAAGGAAGGTTATTAAGTCTGTACATGTAGAGACAGGAGAAGGAATTATATTTTCTTCGATGAATTCAGCTGCCAAATATTTTGATATTGTCCCACCTTCTGTAAAATATGCCTCAGTTAATATAACCAAATCGCCAATTGTGAAGAAGTTTGAGCAAAAAATCGCATTTCAGTATTAAACACATGAAGAGAGATAACTCCGTCAAGTAAATCTCTCTTTGGTAGTGTTGTCCCGCTTGTTATTGCGTAATATGACTTTTTGTGTCGTATTCAGTAACTTAACTGTAATTAGCTGCGGTGTAAATTCGTGGAAGGAGTATTTACTTATATTGAGGCCTCTATTATGTTTAAATTATCCTAATATTGTTATGGACAATTTCAACATCGGAATACCTCGGATAGAAGGTTGATTTGTTCATTTGCACCTTCATCTTACCTGTAATTCTAGGTAAGTTATTTTTAGATCTCCCAGGTATACAATAGATCAGCATGTACACTCAATAGTTTTGCTCGTCCGCCGCTCAGTAGCTAGCGATTTTGTTGTTTACAGTAAATCAATGAATTCCCAACGACATCCGGCAGAAATCATTAAATGCAGGTATTTTAAAAAATGTTTCAGAGATTGAAATGAATCTACGCTGCACAGTTTAGATTTATTCAGTATACTGGTTGTGTGTAGGTTGCCTGCTTATCCAGCATAGGTAACTTCATAATAATTTCTGAAGTATATATTTGTAAGAATGAGTCCGTGGCGCAATATTAGAACGTTGGATTCTCATACTGAAGCCTGGGGTTATATTCCCGTGAGAGACGTGTCGTCGACGGTGGCGGTATGATGCCAAGTTTTCTTATAAGTGGGGGGATCCAAGCCCAAAAGGGATTCCATGTACACCTCCTCACCACGTCAAACAACGTGGTTAGTGAGTTTTGCACTCTCCCAGGGGATTGATATTGGGGTTGTACATGAAATTAAAGGGCCTAGACAACTCTCTGAATCTCTAAGATTTCGTTTCGTTTAACGATTCGCTGGAGGGGAGGGGGTGTCTGTGCAAGAATTTTTGGAAAGTCCAAAAATATACAGTAGCGTATATCAGCTCTCAACCTCATTTGAAGGGTACCCCACACAGGGACATTTAGAAAGAAAAGCCTCGTGGGGTGTCCCATGCAA